>JADDOH010005761.1:0-38582 GCA_016648135.1 Agrypnia vestita | reverse complement strand
TTCATGATAACGCTAGACCACACACTGCACAACAGACAGCTACCAAATTAGAGGAGCTTCAATTGGAATGTCTAAGACATCTACCGTAGTCTCCGGACCTTGCCCCAACAGATTACCATTTTATTCGAAATTTGGATAACTTCTTGCAAAGGAAAAAATTCAACTCCGATGGGGCAGTCCAAACCGCCTTCAACGATTTTATTGATTCCCGTCCGAATGGTTTTTTTAGTAAAGGGATCGATGAACTACCTATGAGATGGCAAAAGTGCATAGATAGCAATGGTACATACTTTGATTAAATAAATATATTATAATAAAAAAAAATCGGCTTTATTTTCCTCCCATACTAAACGCCGATTTCATATGTAAGGACCTAATATATATCGCGCGGACATTTATACATTTTGGACACCACTACCGCAATGTGCGTCTATGTTCACAGTTATTCGTGTTGTCGTTATGTGTAGCAGATATTTAGGTTTGCAACTAGTCTATATTTATAGTACATATGTTTATGACTTTGGGTTTTTTTACACAATTTTAGGTTTTCTCTGCGAGAGTGAATAAATTAATTGTTTAGAAATTTTTAATGAATAATATTTTTACGTTCGCTTCGTGGAAGCCTCAGACTTCTTTACGGACTCATCCAAACTGCTTGCTCGAGCCGCAGATTCCTGTACCGACTCAATCAAACTGCTGTTAGTAGTTTGGACGAGCGTTACTGAAAAACGAACGAAACATTACTGAGAAAAATATGTTATACATCATTTGCGACCACTGTAAGAATTGCTCAATTTTTGTTTGTATTTCATTTCATTTTAAGGTTCTACATTTCTAAAAAAACACCCGATCTTTACCTTAAAAGGTAGGCTTCAGTCTCCAATTCCGGGATCTTGGCCATTCCGGGAAAATTTTCTGGAACGCAATAAATATTCCCCCGCTTCTTCTGGCTAGCTTTCCGATTCCGTTGATTTTATTAAAAATATCCATTAAATGCCGAATTAGGGAGTCTGTAGACAAAGCAATTGGGAAAAAAGTTTCTCAAGTTTTCCCGAAGCAAGGGGATGGAGGACTTAGCAAAAAGCGCAAATAACTTGTCTATTAAAAGTTTCCAATTTGCTTTGATTATTTTTAAAGTCTGCTCAGGAAAACCACTCGACCATTATTCTTTGACGGAACTCCCATCGCTGCCCACCAGAGAGTCTGCCGGCAAGAATATTATTTTTTTAATTAATTAAATTTTTTTTTTACTCGCCATTGATCCTGTAAAGTGGATAAAAATTAAAATATACTCATTTCATGATGAAAATGAAATACTAAAAATAGATTAATTAAATAAGAATTAAATCCCTCTGCCATTGCAACGTAAGCAATTAACATGCCTGGTCGTCTATTTTTAAATACTCACCGAACCATCCAGCGGACAGAGGTTTGAGCCTTTTCAGGAGACTACCAAGTGAGTCCTTTTTCAAAGCACAAACGTACAGCTTAGTTTTAAAATAGTAAGAATATTGATTAGATGCGTTTTCCCTGAAGGCAATGTCTACTTCATTTTTAAAAGAAAAATGTTAACAATACATTAAATGAGTTAAATATTTAATAAAAACAAGGGTAGCAATATCCAATAAAATTAAAAAATATAACTAATCGCTATTACTAGCAAAGACAGTAATTATCCTTTTCGTGTAAAAAGCAAAGGCAGCAACATCCATTTTAACCAATCGACCCCCAAGGAGGTGTCCAATAACAAAATGGCCACTTCTTACTTAAGTGAGAGTTGATATCGATTTTAGACTGGAAAATACAATATTTAAGGCAAAGACAAATAAAAAATATGTAAAAAATCAAAATTAGCAATGTCCACTATTTGGTAGCAAATACAGAAATATTAATATTTAAACATTTATATTATGATTAAATATATTCTAAGGTTTTCACGTCTATTCAGAATCTTCCGTGCTTAGTTTTCTGAAATATTATGCCGTGTATATCTGACCTCTCTGCCTCTGCCTCTGATGGACCCTGCAATAGGGACCGAAGCGTCGGCCAAAGAGGTCGTATAAACACGACAGAATATCCCAGAAAACTACACATAGAAAATGTATTATGATGGCGCTAAAAATTCACCAAGTAATGCACACCTTGCCATTATCAAGAAAAAATAAATAAATTGGCGAAATAGTATGAAGTAGCGAGAAGTCCAGATTATTTTAAAATACATGTGGATAACATTTAATGTGTATATAATGTTAAATATTATCTACGTTTCACTTATGAAAGCGAAGTGTTAATATTTTTACGCGTTTATTAAATTCATTTATGCATTTTTGAATAATCTGTGAATCTCGCCACTTATTTTTTGGTGCTGACCATTCTAGCTATTACTGCACATGCGCGCTATGTGTCATACTACTGTTTATTTATTTTTTTAGTAACTACTGTTTTTGTGTTATACCTACTACTGCTTATCGGTTTAAAAAAACTCGCTGCTTTTCGCTAGAAAATAACTTTTTTCTAGTTTGAATCAAGTCGCATTGCTCTGATATACTGCGACATAATATTGGTTAACTATCTTATTCAATTCTAGGCATTTCTATTTTAGAAGTAGCATTTAGTATATCATATTTTGGATATCGTTAATCTGTATTTTTCTTATTTTAAAATATATATTTTCCAGTGAATTAATAATTTGAGGACACGGCATAAAGAAAATATGTTTTTGAAAGTTGAGAGAAAAGTTGTCCCCAAATCAACTATAACTGCATGTACCTAATTCAAAATTCATTCAAAATTATTTCTGTGTGAGATATGTTAGGATATAAGTTAATATTATGTTCATTACTGTCTATTTACACTCTCATACATTTATACATATCATTTTCTTATATCTGTTAATATTTCCAAACAAATAAATAAATAAATAAGTAAACTGGTTATTGCGTGTGTTTAATAAATATCTCAGAAATAATATAATAAATCTAAATTAGCATAGCAACTTTGTGTGACTTTCCATTATTTTATTAATAAAATAGTATTTGATAATGCTTTCTTAAAATTTAGCGTGAGATATTATTTTTAAATGTGATTGATTTATTTAAAGAAATATTAAAATATATATTTTTCGTTCAGAATTAGAAGAAAAGGGTCACTTAGAACATGACATGAATACAGGACGACGTTTTTGAATATGGGAATTGATAACTGATTAACTAGCTTAGACTTTTAATAAACTTGAAAGCATGTTTGTGTGCTTTAAAAGTATTTTATCAAAGGTTAATATTGAAACTCCGCTATGGCTAATTAATCGATTACAAATACAAGAAAAAGAGTAGAAATATCAATTAAAATACTTCTACAATCCATTATTCTAATTAATATGGCACCTTAACTTATGTTAAAGTTTTCCGACATTACCAGCGATAAAACTTTTATGTTAGTTTTTTTATAAAACATTTTCATTAGAAAAAATATATTGGAATTATTTTCCTAAAGATCTGGATTAAATATTTCAATTCCTATCGATATTTATTTTAAATAAAATATTGAACTTTGATATAATTTCTCGAGTCCGCATAATCTTATTAAAAAAAAAATTAAATTAAAAAAAATATAATATATATATATATAATATATATATATATTGAGGTCCTTACATATGAAATTGGCGTTTAGTATGGGAGGAACATAAAGCCGATTTTTTTTTATTATAATATATTTATTTAATCAAAGTATGTACCATTGCTATCTATGCACTTTTGCCATCTCATAGGTAGTTCATCGATCCCTTTACTAAAAAAACCATTCGGACGGGAATCAATAAAATCTTTGAAGGCGGTTTGGACTGCCCCATCGGAGTTGAATTTTTTCCTTTGCAAGAAGTTATCCAAATTTCGAAAAAAATGGTAATCTGTTGGGGCAAGGTCCGGAGAGTACGGTGGATGTCTTAGACATTCCAATTGAAGCTCCTCTAATTTGGTAGCCGTCTGTTGTGCAGTGTGTGGTCTAGCGTTATCATGAAGCAGCAGTGGCCTAGAGCGATTAACCAGCCTCGGTTGTTTAGCAGCTAGCTTTTCCATCATGGTTTGCAGTTGCTGACAATAGACATCTGCCGTAATCGTCTGGCCAGATTTAAGAAAGCTGTAGTGAACGACACCAGCACTAGTCCACCAAACGCTCACAAGTAACTTTTTTGGAGTCATTTTCGCTTGGGGCATGGTTTGGCTGGTTCGGCAGGGTTCAGCCATTGCGATGAGCGCTTCCGATTATCGTACAGGATCCACTTTTCATCACAGGTAATGATTCGATTTAAAATCCCTTCATTATTGTGCCGGTTGAGTAATGCAACGCAGCAGTCAACGCGCGTTTGTTGATTTGCTTCACTCAATTCGTGAGGTACCCACCTTTCAAGCTTTTTCACCTTACCAATTTGCTTCAAGTGGATTAAAACAGTTTTATCACTAACACCGCAGCCTGCAGCTAACTCGGATGTGGTTTGCGATGGATCCGCTTCCACAATAGCCTTCAATTCTTCATTATCAACTTTGGTCTCCGGCCGTCCACGGGGCTTGTTCTGCAGGTCGAAATTTCCAGAACGAAAACGTTGGAACCAAAAACGCACTGTGTTTTCTTTTGCGGCACCGTCGCCATACACATCATTAATCCTTCGAGCCGTTTCTGCAGCACTGGTGCCACGGTGGAACTCGTACTCGTAAATAACGCGATATTTCAAGTTTTTCATTTTGTAAACTGAGTGACGCAAAGAAAAAAACAATTGAGGAAAAAACAAATGAATTATAATTTTCAAAACACAAATACATGAGTAAATAGCTGTATAAATTTGGATTTGGAATTCCTAACCAAAGAGAAGATATTTGAGATCAAATTTGCCAGTACGGCAAAACGCCAATTTCATATGTAAAGACCTAATAATATAATATTACTATATATATATATCATATATATATAGTGATTAATATGATTTTGTTAATCTACTTCTGTATAAACTAAACTAACTAACTAACTAACCATCACGCCGTTTCCCTGCAGGGGTAGGCAGAGAGGATTGAACGCCACACTCTTCTATCCTGGCACACCACTTTTGCTTCGGCCACATTCATACATCTTCTCATACACGTTCTACGATTGTTGCGGCTTTTAACAGGGCCATCCTCAAATACTTGTAGTACCTGATCGTGCCAGGTCTTTCGCGGACGCCCTCTATTCCTGTTGCCTTCAACATTAGCCTCATATATTTTCTTAACCATCCTTTCCTCGTTCATACGTTCCACATGACCAAACCATCTCAGCACTCCTTTCTTTATTCTATCTACCACACTACAGCCAGCATTGCATTCACTTCTAATTTGTTCATTCCTCACTCTATCGACCAAAGATTTTCCACACAAGCGTCTTAGTGACCGCATTTCAACCGCATTCAGTCTACTTTCATTCCTCTTTTGCCAATTCCAGGCTTCACTTCCATACATAAGGGTTGGCACTAGAACGCCATTATGTACCGCTAGTCTTGCTTCTTTTGACAGATTCTTATTGGCCATAATTGCATTTAGTGCACCATTAACTTTGTTTCCCGCAGTTACTCTCCTTTCGATATCATTCTCAGCCTTGCCGTCTCTACTAAACATACTACCCAAATACACAAACTCGTTCACTTGTTCTAAGCATTCGTTGTTTATAATTACATCACACTTAGTCACTCTTTCGTCTCTCTCGAATACCATCACTTTCGATTTGCTGACATTCATCAAAAGTTCACTCTACATGCATACATCGGACAGACATGATGATATATAAATGTATAATTTAAAATATTGTTTTCTTGAGCACAGACCGCGGTACCGATGCCCCTCGCTGATTGGAGGGTTTCTAAAATAAACAATTTTACTGTTAATTTTCGTATTGGTTTACGATAAACAGTTTTATATCATATCCCCAGTTCTCTATACATTTATTTAAATTCTTAGCTATGCCGTCATAAAACTCTTTTTCATGACACCCTATATATTCGAGACCGAGTGAAGCAACCTCATAATGTATGCGATACACATTTTATTAGCTTGCATACGACCATCATTTTTTACGTAATATCCCCAATAATAATTATTTATATTTATCCGTAACCATAATAGCTGATCTCACTCTTTTCTAAATTAGTATGATAACTGATCACATCCCAAGTATAATAATTTCGTTCTGTCCGTCCGTCCGTACGTTTTTTTTACGATTTTTTTTTCTTTTTTATATAAATAAATAAATACTTATTCTTTAGAAACCGACATGTAAAGTATCGTCATTTTTGACGTGTTAAAGCTAGTCATTAAATAAAACGAAAACATCATTCCATTTTCAAAATGAATATGATTTAAAAATAAAATTAAAACAATGACTTTATGATTTTTAATAAAATACTGAATTAGATTTTTTAAATATTTCAGTTTAATGAAAGTTCACCCATTAACTATATCGCATTATGTCATTGGTATTAATCATTATTCAAAGTATATAATTCTCTGCGGAACAGTGGTTCTTATTGGCCGTATGTCGTCAACCTGTCAAAAGAAGCAAGACTATTGGTACATAATGGCGCTCTCGTGCCAACTTCGCTGTATGAAAGTGAATCCTTGAATTGGCAAAAAGGAATGAAAGTGGACTGAATGCGGTGGAAATGCGGTCACTGAGGCTCTTGAGTGGAAAATCTTTGGTCGATAGATTGAAGAATGAACAAATTAGACATGAATGTAATGCTAGCTGTAGTGTGGTAGACAGAATAAATAAATGAATGCTACGATGGTTTGGTCATGTAGAACTTATGGGCAAGGAGAAGATGGTCAAGAAAATATAAGGGTCGAGTGTTGAAGGCAACAGAAATGGAGGGCGTCCGTGAAACACCTGGCATGATCAAATACTACACATATTGGAGGAAGGTCCTGTTAAAAGCCTCAACAACTGTAGAGCATGAGAAGATGTATGAATGTAGCCGAAGCACAAGTAGTAACTAAAAAATATTAAGAGAAATGTTTTTAGATAAAAAGAGATTAAAGTAATTTCTATTAGGTGACAATAATATTTCATCAGTATAATTCACGTTTAGATAATAATGAATCATTACATGGATGATGTTCTGCTACGATGAAATTATATTAAATTTCTTGAATTTATCACAAAAAGGCCACATTATTTGTAGGTTTTTACATTAAACAATTATTCTACACATATTTACACTTGGACTTATGACTAACTCAACTTTCACTAACATTCCACTTGATACTCTGTAGATACATAATAACTACCTTATGAAAATAAATACTACTGACGAACTCGAAAAAATATTATAATTGTGTTCTATAACGCCACTCTGGGACAGGCGTAGCCTAGTAGAGTGGCATAATCCACAAATTAAACAAAACAAAAAAAATGTGTAATTTATCTTATGTTTTATCTTATGTTTTATTGTTAAATTAGTATTAAGTATCTTTATTTGTAAACAAGGATTTTTTTAAATAAATAAATAAATGTGTTAATAAGCCTTAATATGTATTTTTTATTTCACGCATATTTTTCGCCTCTCTGCCGCGATATTTGAAAGATACATTCCAATCGGATAGTATGAAGACGATGAAAGCTTTTTATAAAAATAAAATCCAAATAATTGTACCACATTTTTAAATATATATAATATAAATAAAATATTTTAAACTATTTGTAAAAGTAGTTAATTCACCGTGGTATATTAGTCAACGAAAATAAATTGTTTAAGTACAGGCACGTCGAAGAAAGATGAATGCCTCCAGCTTCCGCGCCGTCAGCCGACACGAGGTGGTAGATCCATTCGGTACTTGGCGTACTGCAGGCGGAACTGGTGAAGTAGAACTTTATAACGTAATTAAGTCTGGAGGGAAATGGCGAGGTCGTCTGAGTTACAATGCGAACTACCAACTAGTCCTAATGATACAATTCATACAGATCGTGTAACATTGTGCATTGTTCGCATACAAACTACAATAATCTAACTAGAAGCTCGATTCATCAGCGGTGCCGATATAGAGGAAACTCGCCGGTGCCAATCGGCCATTAACAAAATTAATCAATAATTTCAGTTCAAACTTTAGGTTTACATTATTCCTTATTGTGCAATTGCTAATCTGATTTTTATATCCAATGCACATAATCTTGATTATAAACCAGAAAATCTGTTTGAATTCTCAAACGGTCCACTCTGGAGTCGTGATATTTACACCGTTTAATCTGTCTCAAATTTATAGTTCAACCAAATTTTTTCGATCTCAATGTTATTTCTATTATGAGTTAGTTATACAGTAATTTACCCTATAGATAAGAGATAGAGATAAGATACCCTATTGTTCTTTATATATTTTTCAACAAGATAATAGCGTTTTTAAAGAACACGTGTAAATAAATAATTTAAATTCATATTGAGTGTCGCTTATTAGTATTTATTAGTAGTTACACCTTTTTTAAGCAATTTTCAGTGAAGTAAATACGAAATCATAATACACGAAAATTCAAATTATTAATATCAAAGCTAGTATATATACTATAAGTAGATACCTACTTTACAAATGTAAAGAAAAATTATGTAATATATTCCACATCGCAATGTCTTTACCGCCTCCCGCATTCACGTTATTTTATGGTATGACCTATAATATCCATCTGTGTGTTATACAGTTATATCAATAATTAATCATTTCTACTGAATATTGAGAGATATGAAGGTACCCATGCAGATTTCCGGTTCAACGAGGAAGTGTCTCGCGGCGCCGGAAGCGGCCGACCCGCAGCTTATTGTTCGTCCCCTGTTAAATCACCGCGCGGTTTTCTAAAGGATGCCTAAATTCAGGCTCAACCGCTTTTACAGAATGACGCTTAAACAAATGATGTCTGAAATGTAGTAATGCCAAATCTCCAAACGTCCCATTCACGAAACCCTTTTGCACTTAGATTTACAGTCCCCGCCGCCATGTGCGTTGGAAACTATATTAAATTTCTTGAATTTATCACAAAAAGGCCACATTATTTGTATGTATACACCTATGCATTTCAGACCCCAAAACAGAATATAGAAATGTATACATTTATATATATATATATATACCCAACCCTTATGATCGCCGCTCACCAGTTCGCTCAATCGTGGGTCAAGAATTCGTCTTAACTATCGGAGTCTGCTTTGTAGAAGGGAAGCTCAAAGTGACATGTAGAAAATGAAACAGAATATCCATGTTCAGAGTCGGTACAATTTATTGACATAATAAGTAAATCATGTACAAAGATTTTCAGTAAGAATATAGCGTATCAGCTTTCCGTAATAATTAGCTGATGTGGACAAAAGGTCTGTATAAAAGGAAATAAAATGATAATAGAAATAAAAATAAAAAAATCTTTTACTAAAATCAACTTTTCGTAGTAACTGTCCGCTGTGGACAAAAGGTCTCCATTAAAAAAATAAAATGATAATAGAATAAAAAAATAAATCTTTATAAAAATTTAAAAATTTATCTCGTGGTAAAGTAGAAGGATATGAGTGCAAGGTGAGACTAGGAGACTCATTTTGTTTTTAGAGTAGTGGAGAGAACAAAATAAAATAGAAATAAAATTATAATAAAATAAAAACATTTTGAAAAGCAAGGTGAAATTTTCTAAATAAAATTCAACAATTAACATCATGAACAATATCGGACACTAATTTCAGTTACTATCACTAAATGTGAATATTAATAAATCAATAATAATAAATTAACCACCTACCTGCTCTGAATATTATTCAAGATGTGATCGGAAATTATTTGACGTGGTCTGGAACTCCAAAAAGAACGGGCAAAAAACAGACGGAAGGATTCCCCTTTCCGATCGGAAAAATACAAAACTATGCACAGAGAGAAAAATATAAAAAAAAAATTATTTCATGATAAAGAAACACAACTTGCGGTTAAATTCAAAATTATCTAATGCAACAGGAAAGAGTACAGTTACGACAAAATTCAAAATGTGATATGATAATCAAAATGATGAATAGATTTCCATATGTGAAATGACAATCAAAATGAAGAATAAAGTCGAATATTCACAATGAAAATCTTTTTTCCATGGAAGATGTATTCTAAAATGCAATTCATATCCCTGATAACTTATCTGTATGTCATATTTGTTACAATGTGGAAACTGATGATCATGGAGACCAAAGTGATTAATCAGTAGATAAACTATATGATTTAATTTAGAAAACAATTTAAGCTTGCATTTCTCCTTCATTTTTTCAATAACTGTATTTTCGGTGTCCAGTAACTGAAAAATTTGTGTATTTTTTGCTATATAATTACAATTTATTTATTTCCAAATTACTTTTATTGAAATCTTAAAACACAACTGTTAATTTAAAAACTTATAAAATAATTGAATAGATGGTATTTATTTCAAAGCTAATCGTCTAATCCCTTCGACAACAACGTTTGTTCGTAAATAAATAAATTAATTTTATCACGATACACTTTTTCGGGTTTTTTTCAGTGGACCGTTCTCTATTTTAGTCGGTTCTAACCCACATTCGCAGATAAACTATTAAACTAATGATTTCTACTTTTTGTTGCTCTGACAGGACAAAACTAGTTGGTTTTATGAGACCGTTGGCTGTCCCAAATAAAAAGAATGTCATTCAACTTCCTGATTACCTCCGCCCGGGAGCTGGCGGGAGACTCGCGCGGGAAACGGAACGTCCGGCGGCAGTTTCCGGCGACGTGAGCGCCCCTGCCGGCAACTGCAGGAAACTAAAATTAACCTGTTTGTCGGTATGCAGTTTCGAAATTTGATCAACTTCTAATTTCGATTCCATACGCAAATATAAATTAATGACCTTTTTTTGATTGGCAGCAATCTTAATTGCGATACATTTCCCGAGATCTCATCAAAACATGGGTCTAATTAACGAGTGTTCGGAGTAAAACATATGTTATGTTGAGTTTGTTTAGTAAAGCCTCGATGTCTGGAAGAAGAAGAGTCGGCAGACCTAGATTGTGGTGAAAAAACGAGGTCGGAAGGGATGCGGACCAAATACTCGAGTGACGGACTGGAAGACCGCAGCGGGACAGGAGTTGGAGGCGAGGACTAATGGAAACCATGGCTCGATAAGTCCAAGAAGAAGAAGTCTCGATATGTTGAGGGTGTTGGTATGATCGACAATAAAGATCGAAGAATCGTAAAACATAATTATTGACAACTAGCCGTTCGTACCTGGCGTTGCACGGGTTAAGGATTAAGATGAAAATAAATTTGTTGGGGGGAAACAAAGGTTTGATTCGAACGGTATAGATTTGCATCGAGAATATATCGGGGGAGGAGAAAAGGTAAAAGGGGAGGGAGGAAATGTCACCTTTGTTACCCACCGGGTCCTAAAGAATAAGTTTCCAAATTTTGAGTCCAATCGGAAAATATATCAGCGGAGGGGAAGGGTAAAAACAATAGGGGGGAAATGTCGATTATGTTACCCGTCGGATCCTAAAGCATAAGTATGCAAAATTTTAATAGAATCGGATAAACGGTATAGATTTGTGTAGAGAACAGACAGACAGACATTGAGTTTTATAGGTATAGATATACGTCGAGTTTAAATGTATAGATTCAGAAGGTACTATGGACTGATGCTAATATAATTGCAAAAAACAGCAGATGTTCATCCGTTGAAAATAAGCTATCACTATTTTATCAACTGATAAAACATATTTTCTCCGATTCGTTATTCAACAGATAAATAGGTCATAAATTAATATTAGAATTCACACCAAAACCTGTATTCATGGAGACTTTTATTATCAACTAGCTGTTGGTACCCGGCGTTGCACAGGTTGAGAATTAAGTTGAAAATAAATTTGTGGGGGGAAAACAAAGGTTAAATTCGAATGGTATAGACTTGAATCGAAAATGTAGCAGTAGGAGGGGAAAGGTTAAAAGAGGAAGGAGGAAATGTCACCTATGTTACCCGCCGGGTCTTAAAGAATAAGTTTGCAAATTCTGAGTCCGATCGATCGAATGGTACAAATTTGCATCGAAAATATGTCAGGGGGAAGGGAAGGGGTAAAAGAATAGGCGGAAAATGTTACCTATGTTATCCACCTGGTCCCAAAGCGTAAGTATGCAAAAATCGAATCAGGCAAACGGTATACTTGTATAGAGAACAGACAGACTGAGTTTTATAGGTATAGACGTCCATCAATCGAAGAAAAACTTTTAGGCAATAATCTCAAATGGAAAAAATATATATTACCTAATCTTACCAACAAAATTAAGAAAACTGCCTAAATATCTTTATAACTTATAAACATCGCCTATAAATCAAAAAACAATATATTACGTGTTTTTTCAATCATATTTGCAGTGCGGTATTATCGGATGGGGGATACAAAACTTCAATATAGTAATATTCAGAAAATAATAATAAAAATAATTCTGAAAGAGAGAAATAAACTACCAGTGAATATTCTTGACTTAAAATATATACGTGCCCCTATCTTTACTTTTTTTAAATATGTTTAAACCATCTATAGTAATATTAACAAATATCACATAACCGATAAAGATACAATATTTTCTATTTTTCCATAAACTAAACAATTTAAATTTTTCAAATTCAACTATGAACGACTATATAATTAATTCTATAGACAAAAAATCAAAATAGATTAACGTGTTCCGACATCTCATATCCCCAAAACAATATCACATACCAAACTAAAAATACTATCCAAAGAATAACATTATTAAGAAAAATAGTGGCATATGGATTTTCGTTTGAAATACGCACACTGTAATAAATTTGAAAGAAATAATTAAAAAACATATAAATATCTGAAATTTAAAAATCTAATACAAAGATAATTTTATTTAACATACTAGCCATTTATTTACACAACTCATTCTTCATCAATAATTACATTTATAGAAGAACTAAAAAATAAATTATCAATAATTACATTAGATTAACAAAAAAAAACTATTATTTCAGGGGACATAAATTTAACCATAGCTAACGACTACTTATGAAATAATAAAATATTTAAATATGCTAGAACTTAAAAATTTATGTCATGTATAAATGGATATACATACTAGAAATGTAAACATTCCAGACATAAATAATATTGTCTCTGGTATCATTCAAACAGAGGTTACTGACCATTGAATGACTATTTTTACATTCAAATATAATAAAAATACCCTTTCTGTCAAAATACCTATCAGAGAGGTCGTGATATATTTATTTTCCGTGTTGAATTATTGAATAATGGTGAGTAGTTGGGATGTCTTGAGATCTTCCTTAAACAGCTTCGAGTTGTACAAACACACTTAATACCAGGATTTCCAACTCTCGCATTCTCGTCTCACAATTCTGTGTGATTTCCCTAATGCCAGGTTCGCTGGGGCACTAATCATCCCGTTCCATAATTCTAGCTGAACAGAACATACAAAGAGGCCACTGTCGGTTCAGCGTAGCAAGTAAATCCTTTTAAAATAAGTAAAAAAGTAAAAATACTTTTCGAAAACGTATTATAGAAACATATCATTTATTAATTACCTACGCAAAAAATTAGTGAATATGTCGATTATTTCAATTTGTACATAAAAAGTAATATTCAGATCTATACGGCGTAGTATATAATTTTAATTTAAGTTCCGAAAGCCCTCTGTTGTCTGGGGTTGAATTAACGGATTAAACGGGGCAGTAAAAAAACATTTTAAAAACAAAGCCATAAAATATTTAAAATATAAAAATATTTTTTAGCCCTAGAAGGCTTTTATTATTTTTTATACGTTGTGGCTTTTAATTTGTCGATTCGATTAACAAATCTTAATTCTCATGTGATGTTCCTACTCTTACTATTTTTTTTATTGTTTTGAGCATTTTTTATATTTTAAGAGGAAAAAAAACACCACTTTTGTTAAGATCCTAATCAAAAGTTTTAAAAAAACTTTTCACGAAACAAAAATCGTATTCATATTTTTAACATAATTAATCATAATTAGTACTTAATTACTAAAACATAAAAATAAAAAACAAATATTCGGTACAATTAAGGCACATTTCTACCTTGTGTTCCCCGCACAGATTATTAAAGCATTTTTGAAATCCTTGCTTTGACATAGGTGCTTTTTATAATTACAAAAAGCACAAATTCTTCTCCTTTCTACATTTTTATCACTCTGCGTATTACAGATTATCATACATAGTTTTGTTGTTTAATTATAATTTCGGCATTTGACTATTTCATTTAATAACTCATTGGCAATATACATTTCTCCGATTATTGTCCAATCGAATGGTATTCGAGCTTCATTATTCAAAATGGATGATGGAAAAAACTGATAAACTGATAAATATTTTAAGGGATGCTAAAATCATTAAAAATTCTTACAGATCCGTTGTTAGTTGAAAAAGAAGTTGTGGATTCACTTGTTTTTTCTAAAGGTGGGTCTTTTTTGTCCATTTTGCAGTCCTCTTCTATCTCAGACAGACGAACTAGTCCTCAATCTCACCGCTTCAGATTGCTCTTCACTATCATTTTGATATTCTTCCTCACACAGTATTCTATCAATCATATTTATCTTCAAGTTTGTGTTAACTGGGGTATTATGCCGTGTTGTTACGACCTTTCGGGCCGACGTTTCGGATCCCATTGCAGGGTCCATCATCAGGGCTGATGTGTTGTCTTGAATGTTGGTGTTGTTGTTAAGTATCGGCTTGCAATACCGTGCCGAAGTCATGATGTGTTGTATTGTGTTGTATGTATGATTCATCTGTTGTCTGATCACTATCTCTGCGGAGTCTGCGACGAGAATGACTTTGAAGCGCCGGATACCAAGATGTTTTTAATTTGAGACCATCATCTCTATTAATGTTTATCGGATGCTTGTAGATTTCTAGTGCTTCCTTGATAAGACGCGCATGGTGACTCTTAGGCTTCCCAAGGATTTTCGGTTCGAATGCAAAATGATGGCCGGTATCCAGAAAATGCTCAGCCAGTGCTGATTTTTCTGGATGACCGAGTTTGCATGCCCGTTTGTGCTCGTTGACCCTTTTGGAAATGGTACGCGCCGTTTGCCCCACGTATACCCCAAGTCGCTATCGCCCCGCACGTATTTAAAATCGTGTTGCAATAATTAGTGTCGGATGCTGGAGCGGAATGTTGACATCGAAATTATTTTCTTATGTGTGCGGGCCGATTACGGTAACTAATAGCAGTAGCCGATATTATCGAGTCGCATCGTAAAATGTATATAAGCGGTGCCCAGATCTAATCTCAAACACTTCATTGTATTTGAAACCCGATTAGAGAGTGGTCATGTGACATTTATTAACCATGCGTGTCCAAATTGATCAATGATATCAAATACACATTTATACATTCACTCAGATAATATATTACGTGAGAGAGAGAGAGATAGAGAAATCTTACCAGTACAATTACAACACTATTAATTTATTTTGTATTAAATATTCGTTTGAAGTGTAAGCATTCTAAAAAAGTAAGGCAAAACATTTTACAAAATTCACTGTACGAGTAAAAATAGAAAAATTTTCTACTTGTTTTATATAAATATTATCCAGGAATTTAAATGACCAAAACCCTTCAAGTATATTACTGCACAAAAGCGAGCACACATATATACAGTGCCGCCTTATTATATACATACTTTAGATTAGTTATTTACAAAACAAATCATTTATCGGTAAATGTTGTCATAATGGTTGTCAATATTGTAACTAAAATAAGAAAATTAATGTAAAAAGAGCCCGCAATGTAAGCGCACCAAAACAATAATGAAAACTATATAAACACAGAAAAAATAATTTAAAAAGTCCCGAATCTTTTGTAGCACCCATTGTAAATGAGGCAATTGAAGAATGACAAATTAAAAAATAGATGATAAACATACTAATCAAACATAATAATTTCGTTGTCTGTTTATCTGTCCGTCCGTCCGTTTGTCTGTCCCCGTAACTTCGTGTCACGTCCGTAATTCTGTTAGAATTCACGGCTAAAAATTAAACGGCCGGGGATGGAGTTGGAACCCCGGGCCAGCAAACTCGAAAACGGCAACGATATTGATGTTGCTATTGCCGAGCCTGCATTATCCGTCAAAAATACAGTACATATGGGACTTGAACTTGAAGACGCGAACCATTTCATATTCCTCCCAATCGACAGGGTTAAAATAGTAACTATTAATACTTAACAGCCGGCAGGGTTAAATATTAATAGTTATGTTCAAATGTTGTGACAAAAGTCGTTATTATCTACTATTTCATGGAAGTCGGCTATAAATAAGTAAATACTTATTCATTAAGAACCGGCATGTAAAAGTACCATAATCTGAAAGAAAAAGAAGTGATAAACATACTAAGATGCGCACAGTTCTAAGAAACGCGTCGCAGGCAACGAAAGCTGGTCTTCCAACACATTTTCCATCCATTAATTCCCAACTAATATTAAACTGCAATTATATTATTGCATTGTACAGATTATTCATGAAATCCATTCAAATAGATGGAATATAATTATGTTTTCTCTATTTGTATTTAATTCATATTTAACTAGTCGAGTCATAGAACCCCTCATCGACAGGCGAAGTATTAATAAACCACGAAGCTATTGTTCAACACAGTACGGTTTAAAAAAATATTTATAGATTTTGGTTTTATTTTCCTTTTAACATTATATTGATATCCAACAGGTGTTTTTTTTTATACTGGGTGAGTTTTACATTTAACCATATTTATAACTGTTTGTGACTATGATTGACAGATAAATTATATCCGTTCTAACTTAACCGTTTTATACATATCTAACAAATTATTAAGCCATTTATACTAGAACAGGCCTTAAGGAGCACCGCTTAAAGAAATACAATATCTGTCTCAACCAATAAAATAGTACTTGTATCTGTAAAACTCGTTTCACTTTTATAAACTTATTAGCCATCACGAGCCACTTTCATTTAGAACAAAAAAGAATATGGCATGTTATTAAAAGATATTAGAGGTCAAAAAGCAATGGAAATATGCGAATTAACTGGAGATTTCAAAGCGTACAGGTGGTGGGTAAGTATTAGCGAAGGGAAAAACTTCATTTCAAAATGAAGACTACAACACACACACGTTCACCAGTTTGAAGACTACAAAGTGTACACTACAATTGTAGTAAAAACTACTTGAAGTGAAGCAATTGTAGTACTACGAAATGAAGTGAAGTAAATGAAGTGAAGTAATGAAGTAATTGTAGTATTAATGAAGTGAAGTAATGAAATGAAGTAATTGTAGTATTAATGAAGTGAAGTAATGTAATGAAGTGAAGTAATGAAATGAAGTAATTGTAGTATTAATGAAGTGAAGTAATGAAATGAAGTAATTGTAATAATAATGAAGTGAAGTAATGAAATGAAGTAATAGTGAAGTAAATTTTTAAATGAAATGAAGTATTTTTTTCCCAAATAAAAATTTAGCGAGCTAAAAAAAAAATAAAAAAGGTCAACGACAAAAATATTTAAATAAATGACGATATTTTCTCCAAAGTAACATTTGGCGACCTAAAAAAAAAAAAAAATTTCTTCATAACTCCCAAAATTTTTCAAACCATGGGGGGGGGGGGTTGTTACAGATTCCAGAAATTTCTTCATATATCTACATCAACTTTCCAAAAATTTCACGTAAAAAATACACTATTTAAAATGTGTTTCTCATACTTTCGATGACTTTGAAGTGTATGTACTTTGTAGTGTTCGCTTTGAAATGAAGTGTACTATTTGAAGTTTATACTTTCAATAACTTTGGTGTTTGTAGTTTGTAGTGTGCACTACACATCAAAATGTGCGAAGTGTGCACTTCAATGTAGTGTAGTACTACATTGTAGTAGTGAGTACAGAGTGGACCCATCACTAGTAAGTATTGGAATCGCGAAGGACCAAACTGAAAGGGGAGGGGAACTTAGAAACTGCAGGCCGAACCACACCTGGCTTTTGAACTCAGACTCATGTTCACAAATAGTCACAGATGCGAGCTGCACGGTCCACCCATTTGTCTCATCCTGTGGTTTGGTATCAGCTTATCCAAACAGTAATAAAGTCTACCCAAATACAAACAGAATTGTGAATCAACTTGAATTTTGAGTAGCCAGCTGTTACTTCATGACGAATAGTTTGCAATATCTCAAGCGTGGGGTAAAAAATTAATTTTTGGTCATGAAATTCAAAATATGACATTGAAAACAAAAATAATGTTCATCTATAACAAATTTGTTGAACAGTAATATTGAATACCATTTGAAACAAACTATGATATTATACTGATATATTTACGTATTATACATTTGAAATATGTAAAATTGTTTTATAATAGAGAGTTTTCTTATATTATCTCCATTCCAGGTTTTATTCCCTTATGTATACATACATATATGCATCCTTTCACATATTATATGATATAATAGATAGTGTATCCTATACAGAACTGGAGACAGGAAATGCTAACAAATCAGTGTAAATGAAATTAATAATACAGAGAAATTAACGGGTTAAGAACGAAAATACTATATTTATTTAATCTTTAATTTTTATAGATTAATCCAAATTAAGAAACAACTTTATAAGACATTTTTATAATACTTTATACTTAATGAAAATAAAATTCGAGATGCAATTTATAAAATTTATATTCACGAAAAGTGATTGGGAGACAAATGAAACATTGGAAATTAATTTAGTTTTCTTTATTACCAAAGAAAATCACGAGAAATTGTAGTGCCATTCATAACTTGATAGTTGCTAAATATCTCCCTAATATTTCACATATCTATTATCTGTTATTGAACTGTTCCTTTATTGGCCCTAATTTACCTGCCTCCATCACTTAGATCATTTCTCGTCAATTCCGTTCAATGTTCGCTCATAGAAACTACTTTCCCGGTGTTTTTCCTTTATTCACTGATAGTCATACTCCGCTTGCTTGCTTACTAATATCTCGTCTTGTAATATTACGAATAATAATAATAATAATGGTCACACTTGTTTACGCTACGGAGATGTCGCACACTTATCGTTACGAAATGAATTCATTCAGAATATTTTGAGTTTGTCTAAATTTTTCAAAACACAGTACTGGATTTTATCACAGGGACATCATGTATCAATATATATATTACAAATGTCTCGCAGAGACGAATTTATATATAATATTATATGTAATATATATATATATATATAATATATATACATATATAATATTTTTTTATAAAGGATAAAGCTAAAAAGATTCCAAACAAAAATACATATCTTATTAGAGACATCAGTGGTTAATTAAGGGAAAGAAAAAGCTTTGGATGCCGGTCACGCTAATGATTATTACAACACACATATGAAACAGGTTGTAAAATTTAAGTATATACCTACCCGCAACTTCCAAAAATTTGATAGACGTGATATGGGTGGAAATGGTGAAGGTTATATTGTGTAAAATGATCGCTTAAGCTAGCCGTACGATAGGTCTTAAGCCCTATGAACACCCAAAGATTTCCTACCTACTTTCCCATAAAAAAATATATATAATTTCGTCTCTGTAAGACATCTATAATATATCGAAATGAATTGACTAACTCCGCGTCGCGCGACGCCTTTTATGTATATATATATGTTTGTCTTAGAGGTAACGAAAATTATATAAAGTGTTCGGGACTTTTCCAATGTAATATTTTAAGGCGTCATGGAATGTCATGGAATCATCGAGATAGAGAGTGCGATCACGCATAACTGACAGCGTTGCGTGCGTGTTTACGTGTTTGTTGTATTGTTATCAGCAAGCATTCAGAAGGTACGCCGTCTCGCTACAGTATTTACAAAGTTATTTATTGTAGTTCTCTTATAAAAAATAATATCTTGTAAATCAAACGTGCCATGACATCTGTATACCGAAATAAGATGCTTAAACAAGAATTGCTCTAGAAATTCAATTTTATTTCCCAAAAATTGAAATCAAGCATTGCTTATTTAAATGTATGGATTGCACATTTAAATAAGCAATACTACTATACTATACAATATACAATATACTATACAATACAATACTAGCATAAATCATTTTAGGTGAGTGCTCTTATTTATAATTCCGAAGTATACTTATTTAGTAACAGGCTTTTTATTAAAAACATATTTTTATTTTAGCTATCCTTTAAGAGCATATTTAATTTTTTGTCGTAACAAAATAATAATGTTAAAACAAATTATTGATTTTCATGCGAATAGCTTTGAAAACCGTCTTGGTCCAGTCGGCGTGAAACTGGCTTCTCTTGCCGGGGCTCCGGGTTCGATTAGCGGTAAGGTCACAATACGTCTATGTCATTTTAGCAGTAATAGGGCCTACGGACCTGTTATATTTATACAAAATATAATTAAATTTAAATAATATACTCATTTTCATTTGGAGCCCGGGGCTGATCTCGAGGACTGTGTTTCATTAGGTAATAACTAAAAAAATATATAGGCACAGATAGCAAAACATTTAGTTAATAATTGGATTTTTGAGTTGTGCGATTTATTAACATCTAACGTGCAAATTAAAATACCGGGCACGCACATAAGGTACGACTGCGGCTTGAAGCTTTTCAGATTTGAAAGGGAAATTCCAAAAATTTAAAGTTGTAAATATTTAAACTAATATTATACTATTCCTTATCACATAAACTATATACTTAGTTTCTTTATCATAAAAACATTTCTTATAATTTCTTTGTATCATGAAAAGTGCATTGTGCAAGTGCAAAAAAATATTTATGCTTTGTACTCTAAGGCCATCTATCATCTATCAGTGTCACTAATGACCTATCGGTAGTCTTTTAAAAAATAAAATACAAGAGCCAAGATTAGTGGGAATCATTACCGCATCCGTGTGTAGTTTGTTTCACCTTCAAGTCTAGGTGGATTACATTTCCTGCAGCTCGGAGGTATTTGCAGTTAACAATACACATCATAACACTCTTCTGCATGGTAATTTTCAATAACAGGGAACTACTCCACGAACTTCAGAATGCTGCCCTTCGTGAAATTGTTTCACTCGAGGCCATGATCCCCGCCCACGCCACTCTCGTTGCCTTGTCAAAGGTTGATTGTATTCTGCCATCTGATGCAATCCAAGGGCGATATCAGGACCGGCGCGACTGTATTGGTTAACTACGTGACTGCCTAGGGTGCAATTTAGAAGGGCCGAATTTTAAAAATTAAGTCCTATATTATTAATAACTGCTTCTTCAAATGTAGCAAATTTATTTTGTGGTAACATAATTATAATTAATATAAATTAACTTTGTTTAAACCACTTATTTATTGAAAAAAATCAACATGTTTCAAAGCCAATGGCTTCTTTATCAGGAAAACAAAAATAATATTTAAAAATCGAAGTATAGATCAAAATATTAAAAAGTTAAAAGTTAAAGTTAACTTTTTAATATTTTGATCTATACTTCGATTTTTAAATATTATTTTTGTTTTCCTGATGAACAAGCCATTGGCTTTGAAACATGTTGATTTTTTTTCAATAAATAAGTGGTTTAAACAAAGTTAATTTATATTAATTATATTAATTATTAATAACTGCGTTGTTAAATGTGTCGCGAGTGATAGAGATATAGGATAAATTATTTCTAAATCACTCATCAGGACATCCTGGGTAAAAAATCTAAGGCAATGTGTCGGTAAACTCACAGTCACTAACATTCTATAGAAAGAAGATTCCTTATTATTGAATTTCGACAAATCTCTTTACCTAGTAGCTAGATTCGAATTACATTATATTATTGTATTCTAAAGCTGCTCAAACAATAATTTCATATTAGTGCTAAACTAGCCGCACGTACTTGAAAAATCACGGGATATAATTGCAGATTTTGAAGATGAAAATTTATGAATATAAAGAGATTTGTTCTTTTAAATTGACTATTTGCTTAACCGTGTAATTTGATGTTGATGAGGCAACCCTTGCATGGTGAGCCTCGCGTTGATTGCGTCTCAAACTCTAATTATCTAATGTTGTAATTCCAGCAAGTTACGGAATTGCTGACCGAGAGACATACAATGGAATTATTGTATTTAGAATATATTCGCGCATTTTTCGAGGATACAGCGCACTTGCAGTTTTACGCGTTTTTAATATTGACACCTTTGCCCTCCTGCCTACACCAGTATCGTCTATGAATATCGATTGTGGATCAATGTGTAGAGTAATTATTATTTTATGATAATTTCATCTTGGATTTATTCATTTAGGGTGTACTGTGCACTGTCCAAGGCTACGTAGCGGGGATAGCCGTGATGTTAATATTGCGGCACATCGCGGATTCTTCACTCTAGTCGAAATTGTTAACTATTTTCCGTTTTCCGTTTCGTTTCCTGTTCCATTTTTTCCAATTCTTTCTATTCTATATGTATGATTTGATAACGTATGGAACCTCAATACTCCTTTCCTTTTCCTTTGTTTTCCTTTGCGTGAACAACATTGGCTCCGTTTCCCTGAAAGAGAGGAATTCAAATTGTGTTGATTAATGTGCAAGGCGACACATAACCTGGCACCCCTGTAATTTCACACCTATATCCCATTTAACTCTATTGTCTCTGAGGTCAGCCTCTGCTTCAGTTGCAGGAAGGATTATAAAACCAATGAACCAATACCAAAAAAGGAAGTTTAATGAATGGCCATTTGCGGTGGCAGGCCCAAAGGCGTGGAGCTCACTTCCTTCCGTAATACGGAACATTGCATCAGGATCATTGTTTAAAAAGAGCAGATTGCACCGTTTCAAATAATCATATCCATAATTTAGTGTAAGTAGAACTAAACAGCTTTTCTATAAGACGCCCTTGTGGTGAAACATTTACGAAAATGACACTTGATAAATTATCAAATTTTATTGGTATTTTTATTTCCCACGGGATGTGTACTCGATGATTTTATTAGTTATTAAAGTGTGTACACAGTCCTCGTTTCTTCGATAAGGCTTTACCACAAATACAAAATATTTTAGATTTTATTACACGAGTAAGTGTATTTATTATTCAACTAAATTGCTAAATTACCATTAATTACGCCATTAGGCATGTACTGACACAACTCTCGCCTGATAACATCATTTTCTCATATAAGGTCGTGGCTTGTTGGGGCTTTTAATGGAACCATATTTCACTCGGTCCACCAATTCTTCCTGTAAATCTGGTGCTAACAACACTCCTCACTTGTCTTTCTAAGTGTTGTCTGCATGGTTAAACCACCTGATTTGTTAATTTTATTGTACTTGGATATCACACGTACGCCTTAATCCTCCATATAACATTAATGACATTCGAAATGAGTTAAAAGTCTATCCATTACTTCTCGCATATAATAAATCAATTAAATCAATAAAAAATATTTTACAAATACATACTGCGTTTATAATTAAAAACCACGGCTTGTATTATACAGCGATATTTATGGTTAATAATTTTTTAAGAACGACTTTTTTATCAAGTTGCAAAGTGAAAGGTTCACTTCGGTGCACAATCCCTTTCACCGGCCCTGGGTAAAATGCAAATTATCGCAGTGCTTCGGGCCCTATTATCATATAAGATTCTACGGTGTTTATTTAAAACAAAACTACATTTTGTGGTGAATTCTACTCCCCAGTGGAGCATACTTATCGCGCAACATGAACCAGAAACATATTCCTGTCATATGAGCACACTTGTATAATATTTTTACACACTTACCATGCTATTATTTGTTAGATTTCTCATTTACAGTTTAGTTTAAATTTCATTAAAGCTTACGTGCTTAAAATTTTTGCATATTCATCGTGTTATTATTTGTTACATTTTTTATTTGCAGTTTAATTTGCACTTTGCTCAAGCTCACGTGTCGTTTTGATAGTTAACGTACACGAGTTGCTACCTACTAAATATAAAATATTTAATATTTCGAAATTTTCGTGATTAACTTTGTGGAAGTTCATTGTAAATAACTATGAATAGAACACAACGTTGTTTACTTCACACAATGACAGTTTAATTAAATAAATTAATTAAAACGTTTTCGATGCTTACTGCATCATCTTCAGTAATATACTAACTTAAGACTAGAAGACATTTTATCTACTACATAGGGGCGGGAGTTGTCAGGAGTGGGGGAGATAGATGAACATTTTAAAGGGATAAAAAATTTCAATATTAATTCAGAGATGGCAGACCATGTGAGATCAGAGGGACATCACTCCAAGTATGATAACGTGGAGGTGTTGCATGTATGCAAAAAAGGAAAGAAATTGGACATTTTGGAAAATATAGAAATTCATCGAAATAATGATAAGGCCTTAAACATACAAACACCACTTATTACATCCCCCCTTCTTACCATACTAGCCCCTCCCACCAACCACTTTCACTTTCCGCCTGCCCCTCCCCCACTCCTGACAACTCCCGCCCCTATGTAGTAGATAAAATGTCTTCTAGTCTTAAGTTAGTATATTACTGAAGATGATGCAGTAAGCATCGAAAACGTTTTAATTAATTTATTTAATTAAACTGTCATTGTGTGAAGTAAACAAGGTTGTGTTCTATTCATAGTTATAAAATATTTATTAGTCGCGTGTATTAATTGTTGACTTTTGTGAATATAACATTGCTACAATAATTATTACCCTTTCAATGTAAAATCCTTTTCCACACATTTTGCTAGTACAACCACATTAAAAAATAAAAGCTCGGGTGCATATCATCGTTTCCGAATTCGCTACAAGGCCCACGGCCGAGACTTTTGTTTTCCGATGAGGCTGCCGGAGAGCGACGTCGCATGCTGCGCGGAGCGGGACGGGATGCATTTAGTTTGGCAGGTGATCAGTTCGAATCTGTCCACATTCCTGTCACCATGTCCTGCCATGAAGCGCGGCTACGTTGCAATATATTTTATTACACACTATATATTTCGCAAGTTTATTGCTTAGACAAACAAAATACCATTCATCTCTAGTTTTCAACAAACATCTGGTTGATCCTCGTTAGTTGCTCAGCATTCCATATTAATTTTACGCGTTCAAAATGTCCTTATAATTTTTGTATACTTTTGTAACATATGCATTCTTCCTCCGTTACATTCCTGCAGTGCTGCATTCGCAGAAAATGACGATATCATTATTTTAATCGCTCGATTCACTTCTAATTAAGTACTCCTCGCTTTCCTGCAAAAAGATATCCAACTCTTTACTTTAACGCTGATTCTGACTAAAACCCCACCACTTTGAAGAAACGTTAAAACATACGTATCTGATATATCCACACACACATAAAGATCTTTATGTCCGCTTGCTTAATGCCGTAAGTTTAAATTAGTACTTTCGAAGATTCTGGATTAATTAATCTTTGCAATTATTATGAAAAGCACGTCATTCGTACAGAATGTCTTCGAGAATTCAACAGCCGGCAAGACAATTAATATTTTTCTCGTATTATGTATTTTACAATGCGCATAAATGAAAACATTCTAAAACAACCGTTATATTTATAATAAACGAGTTGTAAAATCTGCTGAGTCATTTCGAAAAGAATCGTAAATTTAATATCATTTTATTGCAAGTAGGTACATTAAAGTTACCTAGGGTGACCAGATTGCAGTTCAAATCCTGAGATCATTCGTGAGTAAAAAAAGCTCGCGGAATCGGAGGCACCGCATTCTTATAGAGATAGATGATACGCTAGGGAAATGCAACGTATTTTTTTTTTTCATTGATATAACTGAATTACCGTTAAATTTATTTTTTTAATGAACACTTAATTGAACTTACAGTAAAGTTGCAATTTTAGAAAATAGTTATATGATAATAGTTCTTTGCAACTTAATAATCGCAACTTCACAATTAAATGTTAAATCAAAACTTAAATAAAAAAAAAAAAACAAATAAAAAAAAATTATTAAAAAAAAAATTTAAAAAATTTTAAAAAAAAGTTAAATAAAACAAAAAAAATAAAACAAAACAAAACAAAACAAAAAAAAAAAAAAACAAAACAAAACAACAAAAAAAAAAAAAAAAAAAAACGTTAAACATTAAAAAAATAAAATATTCAAGTTGTATCGAAAATTTTCCAGATTTTCAGAACGACGCTCCCCTTAGATAGATTAACGTCAGTTTACGATTGTACTGCCGGGAAGATCGTCGAAAATGTAGCAAAGCGATGTTTATGGTGCAACCTATTAAAATGATTTTGTGTAAATACACCAAAAAACTAGTCACTTAGCAAAATGTGGGATCCCAGGGATGAGTTCTTATTATGTGGATTTTATCTGATTACGTATCGCATGATGTATGATAAGTGTATGGAATCTATTGGATGAATTTTACATATAAGACTAGAACTAAATTTATTCACATCGTATATTTAATACCACGATTGACAATAATAAATAACATAACAGTGCGATGAACTATAATTAATAATAAAGTACTACTTGCAAGGATAAGGAATTATTGTGTAAAATATATTGACCGCAAAATTTTCTTCACAATTTCTCTGAACATCAAGCTAGAAGAGATATAGAGCATAGAGAGTATGAATGATTATTTTAGTATAAAATCCGCATTCAAACATGATACATAGTTTTCGAAAATAATTATAGAGATGGTGTGATTCTCTCCTCAATGCAATGAAGATACTGTACTGCTGGGTGTTGTTTTCGTCGGGTCCAGGAAACAAAAAACACTCAGATTCTGGTGTCGTATGTGAAGTAACTCCACAGGCGGAAGTTGGTGAAAATATTGAGGAGAAACTGCATAAGGATTATTTAATACTTATAGATGTATTCTTATAATAATAAAGACATTCTCAAATACATTATGATTGAAAGAATATCATATATACCTAAATAAAAGAGAATATTGCTTTCTTATTTAGGTATATATGGTATTCTCTCATTTTTGTTTGCACTGTTTTGTAATATTATACAAATTATGTAATATTGTATTGTATGGAAAACCATAATTATGTACCATTTCGGTACTAAACAAGCCAACCCTTTCTTGTGTTCTGACGTCACATTTATCGGTAAATAATAATGTGCGTAAGTTTGCGTGGCTTATCTGTGATGTTTAAGAGGTCTAAATAACTTATGTATGTATATCCCATATATCAGTGGCGTGCAGTGGGTACAAGCTTAGGTTATGCTGTGACCGACTATACACCTTTATTAAAAATATTTATACGCATATACCTATAAGGGTATATACATATTTTGTATTTTTTAACTGTATATAATAAACTATTCTGAGTAGCTTCATTCCACAAAAATAACTGCACTATAAAAGAAGTATTTTAAACAAAATTTTCTAAAAAATAAATAAATATTTTATATGCAGGTAATAAACGATTTGTATATAATTAAGTCGGGAATAATACTAATTTCAGATATACGTTTCTTTTCACAAAAATAAATCAAACATTTTAAGATATCATCGTTGGCAATGTTGTCGTAAATAATCATTATGATTTGACAGATGGTATTCACCACAGAAAACAGAAATAGAATTCACATAAAAAGTTAAAATATATATATATATATATATATAGATCTTATACATTCAACGAATCGTACGAGTATATAGCAACTTTTTCTTCCTCTCAGAGAAACTAATACAGACATTTCGTTTTACATAGAATTATCTGGTGAATTTATGAATACCATTCAGCCGGCCGCATTACCAAGTCCAGTCATTTGTAACAATATAATATTGAATGAATTGGAGGCTGTACCGAGAGCTATCTGGTCTGCTGATCTCGGACGCCTTCTCTTGTTGCGCAACAAAACGCTTTATCTCCGATCCGCCCTGCCCCGGTTCGGCGGCGGCGCGTCCGACAGATCATTCCATTTTTGTTTGCGCTGTATTGTAATATTATACAAATTATGTAATATCGTATTGTACGGAAAGCCGTAATTATGCACCATTTCGGTACTAAACAAGCCAACCCTTTCTTGTGTTCTGACGTCACATTAATCGGGAAACGGTAATGTGCGTAAGTTTGCGTGGCTTATCTGAGATATTTATGAGGTCTAAATAACTTATGTATATATATATTCAAGAACACATTCATATTTGTGAAGTTGTAATTTTTCAGAACAAAGTTGGTCAGAGCACCGGCCCCGGAAAGGAGGTGACCTGGGTTCGAAGTAGTAACCTAATATTTTTTCGTGAATTAGATTTTTCTGTATATCTTTCTAATTGATTAATTGATTTGATTTAAAAATTTCACAGAACTTTGTTCTGAAAAATTACAACTTCACAAATATGAATGTGTTCTTGAATATATATAATATCTGTTGTATAAATGTATGTCCAAATAAAATAAATTATTCAATTAATTCTGGCATCCATCTAGCGGTGACATTGCAAAGTAATTTCAACTACCGTATCAAAAAAGTGGATTGCTCTATGGACAAAAATAAAAATTAATCAATTAATAAAAATAAGAACTATATATAAGGTCGATATATTCACGGAAACATAGTGGTCAGAGCACCAATTAGGATATATAATTGGTGCAAAATAAATAAATCATTAATTTTTAGCACCAATTAGGATTTTTAATTCACTTTTGTTCTGGCTCTTGCCCCGAACAGTCGGGTTTACTCATCCATTTTTGGGCAGGACTCAAAATAAGAGGCCCTTGAGAATGAGCAGTGTTAACTGCTCGAAACGTCGGGAGTTTACAAATCCTTTTCAGGACTATTTGACGCGGGTTCCCGAGAAATATAGATGTAGTATTCTATTTATGGTGAACTATTCTATGGTGGAAATGGTAAACGTTTCATTGTGTAAAGTGATCACTTAAGCCAGCCGTACGATAGATCGTAAGCCCTATGAACACCCAAAAAAGACCTTCATACCTACTTTCCTATAAAAAAATATAATTTCTATTTTTTTTTATAAAGATTTAAAATATATTCACTTCTAATTCATCAAAAATCAGAGGCGTGCAAAGAGAACATTGCAGCATGATATTTCTGTAAGCATACATTTTGAAAAAAAATCCGAATAGAATAGCATGAGAAAGTTCAAATCACCCAATTAAAGTTATACTCAATGATACCCAATAAATCTAAATTACCTGTAGGACTGAGTATGAAATCTGTCCATATATTAAAACAACGGCAACAACTACGTGATCTCAGAAATGAACTAGGTCTTAGAATCAAAGTCGGAGAAGCAAATCTAACCATCAAATACATCAATTCCACACCGAAAATCATCACTAACACCCCAAACTAAACGAATTCAGTTGCTGCAACCATGGTGTGCGGGGAATAAGCACAAGCCCCGAATAACCCTAAAACCTTTCGCACAAAAATTAGATAACCAAAAAAAAACTGCAGACAAAAACCTAAAAATACTCTATTACAAAACACGAATCATTAAATAAAAAATTTACGAACTCAAAATTATAGTGCAAAATAATACCCCACACATACTCATTCTTATAGAAACCTAGTTAAAAACCCACGAGACAACTATACAAAATAAACATCTACAACGAAGTACACTACTGCAAGAAAACAAAAGGAGGTGTCGCAATGTATCTACACCAAAACATAAAAACCTATTAAAATTCCAAATTTAAACCCAATAATCTGTATATATGCAATATATTGGTAGCCTAAAAATGAAAATGAAAATTTTAAATACTTTTAAATATTAAAAATATAGAACAGACAATCATCATAGAAGACATGAACAAATAAACCTACTTAACAAAAATTATCGAACAGTAAAGGACTACATAAATGAACAACACTATAAAAGAAAAAATGAACGGGTTGAAAATACAATAATATCAACAGATATCACTTTTATATAACCTCCTACTACTCCTACTACTCCGACCACAAATCAATCCAAATTGATTTAAAAATAACAGCAAAAATCGAAAACAGAAAACAAGAATACGCAAGTAAAATAATTGACTATACAAGACTCCTCACAAATCTCGAAAAAATAATAAAAAATGGAGCTCGTAACAGTTTCGCAGAACTACAAAAATTAATAAAAGGCGAAATGAATAAATCAACTACAACCAAAAAAATATATATACTGCATCACAGAAGGATGGATAACAAGAAACCTCTATAAAAAATACAAACAAGAAATAACGTACATAAAACAATGAAAAAAGAACCAAATAACATTCAACAGATTAATGTACCTACTGTTATTAAGATGTGAAAACTTCTATAGATGGATCACAATGCCTCACTTCTCAGTAATGCAGAGAATAATATAAACAAATTGTGGAAAATCACCAAAAGCTTAGAATCAGGCACACACATAAAAAAGAACAAAATTTATAAAAAAAAAAAATAATGATGAAATCACAACCGAAGACCCAGTAGAAATAGCAAACACACTAAACACTTTCTTTTCCACAGCACGAAAAAACCTTGCAACCCAGATAAAGGGACAAAGAGGCGAAACAATAGTCCAAAACGAAGATGAAAATAAACCTAAAAATCGAAAGAAAAGCACCTCTCCTGGCAATGATGGAATAAAAATATCTACACTCAAATTCAGGAAATCCATCATACCGAACATCACGGAATTAATAAACACTCGCATCAAATGTGGAATTTTCCCTGAAACACTCAATACAGCTACATAGACTAACACCAATATATAAAAGTGGACATATTTGTAGTACGTGGACAGCCATACTGCGTTTCAACAACCGAAAATCGTGCATGATAATGTATGAATGTCATGATAAGTTAGTTTTTAGTATACCTTAACGCCATAATAATCCCTTTTTAATACATCCGTGTATTGATCTTTTTAATATTCATTTGACACTATACAACTTTATAAATGATCATAGTACCGCGCCTGACTCACTAGAAGATATCTGTGTTGCCGATAAATATCGTTATTCGCTTAATATTTCACGATTTACCGGTAATTTTGCATGCCCTAGTAAGAACCTGCGTGACGGTAACGTATTTAACGATAGTAAATCATCCTCTCTGGCATTTGTTACCACATCTGAGTAATCTCTTGCCGCAACCAGACCCTCTCTGTAAACACCTCTTCCAGCAAACCATACATCTCCGCGATGAGAACACTAATCCTGCGGCGCTCGAGCATTGCCCTGCGGAGTGGGGTGTGATCAGCATTCCAGCAGCGAGGAGTGAGCAGTGAGCGGTGACCCTCGCGCTGAGCCAATTAGTCCTATGCACTGCTAGGGAGAGGTTACGCTTAATTATATGAGAGATAAATTCACGCTACAATTTTACAGATTTTCAGGGAGCAATTGAATTATTTTTCGCAGGCATACTTTGCCTTCTAGTGTTGTTTCGCGTTCTCTTTATAGTGCAGGGAAATAGAAAGCCTGGTCAAGATAAAACTGGCTGTGTTTAAATTTGTGTATCTAAGTGGATGAGCATCGTGGCTCTTTCGTCTACTTCTACAACTAGAACTTCTTAATTCCACTCTTCGTGATCCTGGGTCTTATTCAGAGTTGTAGCGAGACTCCGGACGCGGCTCGGACTTGAAGATCGACCAATTTTTCCCGGTTGACTCTCTGTCTTCTAGCAACATGTCCAAAGTATAAAAAAAATATTTTCTTGCCAATTGCGAAGGTTTTTTTAATACGGGGCTCCTTAATAATGGAGGCCAGTTGTCTTAGGGGAGTAGCAGGAGTAACAATATCGGACCGGCCCGACATAACGGCCGTTCGCGTTTTGAAACGCGATCGGTTTAAATAAAAAGCAGCTTCAAATATTATAAAAATATTAAATCTATTATACAACAGTTTACCGTTATAAATGGGTGACTCCCGGCACGCGCGTGGCCCTTGTACACGTGCTTGTTTGGTTACTTTTGTTCGTGCTCCGATGGTCGTTACACCGTATCCTCGAACGCCAGGAAAGCACGTAGGAATTAAACTAGTGCAAACTTTAAACCAGTCGCTACTGCGATTTGCGCTGGGTGTTAAAACAAAAAATTACTTTAGCAAAGATACTGCACTAGAAATGATTTGTTGCACAATTTTGCACTGGAAATTATTTTTTAATTATTTTTTTCCATAGAGATTATCAAAAGGTCTTTTGATCCTAGTAGGTAGTTATAGTGTGACATTTATGTAGAATTAAAAATATATATATAAGATTATGATGAAAAAAAAGTAACCAATAAAAACCAAGTTTTTACAATACTCCCTTTCTTATTTTATCAGGTTTCGTGTCTTATTATCAGGTTCTTATTTTACCAGACGCGTCGGAGTTTTTTCATATAACATACTCAGTTGTATTAAAAAAAACATTAAAAAAACATTTGAAAAATCCAAAATTATGCTATAATTATTTATTTTTTTAACGAAAATTTGATAGATCTTTTTGAACGTCACCGCGAGACTGCTTGCAAAGTTTCAGCTCGAATGGATCACGGGAAAAGGGTTAAAAATCGATCCAAAGTTGCGTCAAACAAACAAAGCTACGAGTTAAAATAAAGGGAGTAATAAACAGATTTTTATGTGGTTAAGGTGATTGGAATGAAAAAAGAGAAGAAAGAAGTAACCGACACAGCGCAGGACAGAGAGCGATGAAAAAGTGCTGGCCAAGCAATAGACCCTCAACTTGACTGGAATGAAAAAGAAGAAGAAAAATTAGTTGACATGTAACAAAATACAATTTTGTGGTACAGAAAATAAAATAAAAGTGTATTAAAAATCGGCAAGTTATATGAGATATATAAATTACTGCGCAATTGTGGATGCGTGGGTTCCAAGGTCAAGCGGTCTATCATGTCCTATGTAAAGGTCATTGGCGTGACCAAATTTTAGGAATTTTGTTTGTAATATGCATGTATTGTACGTTCGAACATCTGTTAACTAATTTCATTACAATTTCGCTTTCCATTACGTCAAAAAGAAAACATCCAGATTACCGACATTGGATGATTTCGTTTTAGTAATTGATCATTCTAGGTAGAGAATGGAAAGAATACTCTGATACGTTGTGTTTACACGAGGTATATAAGGAGATTAATAGTGGCGCGGTCACAGTACAACGTGAACACAAATGTAGAGGAGTAAGATTTAAAAAATCAACAGTAGGTTCTAGCCTAGAGTTCCCCAACCGACCCGATAAAGACCAAGTGTTTGACCTCTATGTCCGGCTCAATCTGTCCGGCTCGAGGACCAAAATGTTTCTACCAAATCCGGGCCATTGAAGGTGACCCACCACATACCCTGGGCTGTTTTATGCGCCGAAGCGTCCATATCAGCCCAACACATTCGCCGCCTGGTTGGCATTATTTTATGCTAAAGCGTCCTCTCCGCCCGGCCTTGTGTCCCAGCATTACAAGAAGCAAGACCAGGCGAGTCGGTCGCGCAAAACCTTCAATGTCCCATGCTAAAAGTCTTTATTTTTAAAAGAGGTTTTACAAAATTACAATAAAAGAACATCTATAATCTAAAAAATACAACATAAGATCACCCGAGGAGACATCACACGGGACAAAAATAAATCAACACCCCTCCTTGGAGGGAAAGGGACAAAACAAAAATAAAAACATGTAGCACTTGTGCCAGAAAAGGTAAAACCACCGGTATGACACCGATCAGGAGAGACAACGTAAAATTGACAAAATATGATACAAAACAGAAAGATAACATGGTTGTGCAAATAAAATGGAAAATAACGATAGAAAACACAATGAAATTAACAAGAATGTAAAGAGAAAATAGAAGTAATAAACAGAAAAAGTGAAATTGCAAGATTATTAAAAGAAAACAAAGAAAGACCAATGTAGGGCAGCATGGTCAAGGGTACATCAGGACCACTGAGCAGGACCCCTCAGGATTTCCCAACGGGTCACCCAAATTCCCACGAACACTTTAAAAAGTCTGAAGTTAATCCGGGCCAGACCAAATATGTTCAATCCTCAGACTAACATTTCTCTTCCCGAGATCGGCTTTGAAAATTACTAAAATCACCGATTCTAAACTTCGCGCGAGAGTATTAAAACAATTTTATAATATAGAACATGTTTACAAAGGAGAATTACGCGAATACTGGCTTTACTAAAAGAATACACGAGTATCAAAAGACGTAGCCACGACGAAGTATTGCGTTGAAAGAGACCCCAAATCATCGATAATTTTCCTTTTACACCTGTCACTTCATTAATTTTAAAACAAACATCAGAACTCCCTAGTTACATTTTTTCACGTTCTGTTTTCAAATTTTCTTGATAAAAATATATCGAGTACTTGCTCGTTAAAAATAAATAAAACACATTCTTTATTAATTCAAACAAATATTCATGTAAAATCAATTCAAATTTATAAAACATTTTTTTAAATATAATACACTGCCAAATTGTTAAATGTATATTTTGGTGACGAAACACCAAGGATAACACGAAATCATAAATACTCGCCGGCAGCCGAGCAGAATCGGATCTGTCAGGATTTTCAAGGATAAAACAGTATTACTAGCCCTTATTTATTTTTTTGTATTATAATATTTGTTGTTTTTACTTTTGTTTTGTCAATGATTCTCGCAGTTGTGAATGTTAAATCTTTCAATAGTCTCGAACCAAACGCTCGTCTCATTTATTTTCTTTTTAACTCTAAAATTAGTTACAAAGCCCAATTAATTACAAAACACCTGAACTTGAGAAAATAACATCTTTACCTACAAAACTCAATGTCTGGCTGTCTGTCTGTCTGTTCTCTATACAAATCCACACCGTTTGTCCGATTCGATTCAAATTTTGCATACTTATGCTTAAGGACCCGGCGGGTAACATAGGCAACATTTCTCCCCTATTCTCGTACCCCTTCCCCTCCCCTGACATATTTTCGATTCAAATCTGTACCGTTTGACCGATCGAACTCAAAATTTGGAAAAATTTTCTTTAAGACTAACATAGGCGATATTTCCTCCCTATTATCATACCCCTTCCCCTCCCCCTAACATATTTTCGATGCAAATCTGTACCATTTGACCGATCGGGCTCAAATTTTGCATACTTATTTTTTAGGACTCGGCAGCCAACAATGGTGACATTTCCTCCTTTCCTTTTACACCGTTCTACCGATGGGACACAAAAATTGCAAACTTATTCTTTTGAATCTGGCGGGTAACACAGGCAACATTTCCCCCTCCCTTTGTTCCGTAAAAATCTACACGTTTGAGCGAACTGACCCAAATTTTGCGTGCTTATTTTCAAGACATTTACCCCCTCTCTCTTTACCCCACCCTTACACCTGATGTATTTTCTGTACAAATCGACTCCTTTTTTACATATTTATTCTATGGGATCCGGGGGGTAACAAAGACAACTTTCCCCCCTCCCCTTTCACCTCACCCACTCCTGATATATTTTTTGTATAAATCTACTCCGTTTGTCGATCTGAAATTTTGCATACTTATTCTTTAGAACCTGGCAGGTAAACGAGATTTCCTCCTGGACATCCCATCCATCCCAGCATAGATTAAATGCAAACAGTGTTTGCACAAACTCATTTCTAACTTAATCCTTAACCCGTGCAACGCCGGGTACGAACAGCTAGTAGATGTATATTTTACCTCAACAGGAACCGCATCCGGAACTCCGTTGTACAGAAGCCAGCGTCATGCTCATTAGGTTATAAGGACCGCGGAGGCCTCACATGTCTCAGACACGTAGATATATCGTGTCGCTCGTGAATATATTTTTTTTTTTCTTCAAATTTTCTACCATATTTTTTTTTTCAACACAGTTGAGTTGCCTTGTAAAATACAACCAGAAAATCTGTTTGAGTATTTTAATACGCCGAGAAATTATGCGCCTAATCCGAGCTGACCATAAACACATCAGCGCCACATTTCAACCGAATCCAGTTTGGACCCGTATAATGGTTAATCTGAATAATCTATACCGGAATTACAAATTAATGTTTACCGGTTTACCCGGGAGCGGGCGGCCGCGCTCATTGGGTTATTAAAACCCTTAAAGTGCCGGATATCTTTATTTATTACCGCTGCGGCGACACGAAAACGGTCTTTATAACGCTCTCTCCCTTTAGTACTTCTGTCTTGAGCTATTTTCGCGGGTGATTAAGATGTGTCGGTGCTCAGGGGGTTAACCAGGCTGTGGAGCCCGCACGTACTTCCGTTATCTGCGCTTGCAGCTGCGGAATTATGCGAAATGCTGTTCATGTGTTTTTGGAACGCTCGGATAACTTGCACAATACACGATATTGGTCTACAAAGGTTATCGCATATCGAACCCAAAATTTGAATGGAATTCATTTGAAAAAAGATTCCCAAATTACTGATATGGTTTTTGTTACAACCCTGATTCTAGTCCAGTCCAGATTGGAGTCCAAAGAAATTATTTATCAGTGTTTTTACCGGAGAATTTTTGTCACAGCTAATTTTTGTGACAACCATAAAAATTCGAGAGTGAAAAAATTCGGATTCGGGTATAGTAAAATATTATATTCGGTTATATTATGTATGATCCATCATCCAGGGGGAAATTATTGCAAAATATTACATGAAAAAATATAAATATAATTAAACTAATTAACTTTGTTTATCACCACTAAATATTTTTGGTAAAACCAACCGGTTTGGGAAACAACGTTTCTTTGTCAGGGTATACTTAGTAACTAAGTAAACAACGTTCCTTAGTAACTAAGTATACCCTGACGAAGGAACGTCGTTTCCGAAACCGGTTGGTTTTACCAAAAAAAATTTTAGTGGTGATAAACGAGTCAATTAGTTTAATTATATTCATAATGAATAATAACAAAGTTATAGCAAAATACAACAGTATGAAAAAATATATTTGTTTAAAAAATCACGCTTTTATTTAGACGTACCAAATTAAAAATAAAAAATAAATTTTCAGACTTAGTAACTAAGTAAACAACGTTCCTTAGTAACTAAGTATACCCTGACGAAGAAACGTTGTTTCCGAAACCGGTTGATTTTACCAAAAAAATTTGTAGTGGTGATAAAAAATTTAATTACTTTAATTATATTCATAATGAATAACCACAAAGTTATAGCAAAATACAACAGTATGAACAAAATATATTTTTTTTAAAAATCACGCTTTTATTTAGACGTACCTATTTAAAGGTAAAAAATATATTTTCAGACAAAAATTACTAAATACTTTACTAAATCACTTTCCAAATAAAAGATGGGCGTATGCGATATTGTTATAGATTACAGAATTCTGTAGTTGATAGAGGGAAAGCGCCCACGCTTTTATTTTTGGAGAGTGACGCAAAAAAGAGCTAAATATAACTTAAATTATAACTTATTAATTTTCTGCTTTTAAGTCTTACACTAGTACTACAAAATCACTTCGGTAGGAATCTAGCGCCATCTTTGTTGCTCATGAACTCATTTTCCATATAGAACTTTGAATAATTAATTTTTATTTTATTTATTTAATAGATAATACGTATGATTTCTTTTATAACAATGATAACTAGCAAATATTAACAGTCAAGTTATTATTATATATGTGTTATACCTCACCAAAAAGAATTAAGATTGAATTAAGAATTATGATGCATTATTTGATTAATAAGTGATTCTTATAATAATTGATTCGTGTATTATTTCAGCTCGATTGGACATCGGTAAGCGGGTGAAATATCGATTGTAAAATTTCGTTCAGACAGCTGACAAACAGAAAAACAGGTGAAGTTAATATAAGCGTGGTGAAAAGACGGGACATCTCAGGTTACTAACTCGAGGGAGGGGTGCCAGCGTGACGACTGTTGGTGACGCGGCGGTGAATAGTCACGATCGCCAATACGAATACCGACCTCCGATGGAAGACGGCACTGTAAGAAGAAAAGGGTACTTGATTTGGGGGTGTGTTGATAGTGGATAAAATGTTGTTAAATGTTACTTTTAATTATTAATTTGTAATGTTTTATTTCTGTTTCATTTTAAAATAATTCATTTTTTAATAATAATTAGAAAATACTCCAATTTTACGTAGACATTATACTCACTGGTATGTATTGCCATTGGATATTTCTATTTAAATTTATCTATGCAAGTAACAAAAAGTAATAGAAATATAGTGTTGATTAAACTTACAAATAACTTTACTTTAAGCAATCATAAATCCTTAGAGTGCGTATACTGTCTGTATGTTCTGTATATAAATCTACACCGATAATCCGATCTGACCCAAATTTTACACCCGACCCGGCAGGTTACACAGGTGACATTTCCCACTCCTTTACCCTTCCCCCTCCCCAGTTATATTTTCCGTGCAAATCTGTTCCGTTCGACCGATCTGATAAAAATTTTGCATACTTATTCTTTAAGACCCGGCGGGTAACATAGGCGACATTCCACCCTCCTCCCCTGATATAATTTCAATGCAAATCTGTACTGTTCTACCGAATTTTGCAAATATATTCTTTAGGACCTGGCGGTATACATAGTCCACATTTGCCTCCTGGACATCCCATCCAATCCACCCTAGATT
>JADDOH010005760.1:0-12792 GCA_016648135.1 Agrypnia vestita | reverse complement strand
CCGGATCTCTTTAATTTTTTTAAGACCAGAGTTATCAGCACGAATATAGTGTATCACACCACATAGATTCATTACCCTCTAAATTAACACAACTTATCGAATTTTGTTACACTTCACTGATCTATTGAAACGCTATCATAAAAGCAACTTGTGCCTGTTGTAATTTTTGATTAGGGTCCTTTTGTTTATGTTTATATATTCTTGAATATATTAAATTCTTAGCAACGCTCCCTAATTTCAAATAGCCAATTTAGTTTTAGTGGGGCGAGTTGCCTTTCTTATCTCTTTTCGTTTAGTTCCCGTAAAACTAAGCGCTTAAGACCCTTTCAGAAACGGCAGATTACCAAACGTAGAACCGCGGCACATTGTAAAAATAGCAGTTTCGCCAAGATTTCTTCGACGCTTCTTGGGATTTTCTTGAGGATCTCATTACTCGGTTCCCCTGATTTTACCTGCTATTTTCCTTTCCTCCTGGCGTCACCCATCCAGGGCTCCCTGCGTTCTACCTGTGCTGAACTGAAGTAATTGCTTTGGGAAGCTCGGAAACGTGTTTATAGCCTTTTCCTTATTTTATTTGTCCAGGCCTGTTTGACTGTTTTCTTAAATTTAATGATGCCCCAATGTTGATTAACAAATTGAAGAGATTTTTTGTGCAGGACGAACGTATCTTGAAAACACGGACAAAGAGAGGGAAGTCTTTGTTATCTTTCTATTGAATTCGAAGCATAACTTAGTTTCTGCATGAAGGCTCTCACACGACCGTATCTACTTGCTTTTGAAACGTAAAAAGTCAGCAAAAAATAAAGAAGTCGTGCCTATTCTCAAATATATTTAAGCAATCTTGTTTTGATTGCTATTCGCTGCTATTGTGATGTTGTCCTTTTAAAGATTTTGTTGTATTGGAGTCTTCTATAGTGATATTAATAATAAGTTTGATTGATTGATATTTAAAATATTCATATATACATTTGGGGGACCGACATGTCATGGAACTTTCTTTTATGGTTCAAAAATAGAAAAAATTGAACACACCTTTTCAGGAGTTATCTTTAAATGATCTAGACATAAAAATGACGTAATTATAAAACAGAATTCCGTCGGCAGCGGCGTAATTTATTGGCGCATTTCATACACACATACATGGAATTTTTATTTTTAAATAATAATTAAGGTGTTTTTATTAAAAAACAACTTTTATTAAGTGAGTAAAGCCTCAAAATACGGGAATAAATAGAATATACTCTTTAAAATCATCTCTTTATATAATTAAAAAGCGCTCAAGAAATCTCAAAAAATCAAAAAAAAAACATTAAAATTTCTTCAAATTTAAAACATTATAACTTTATTTATATTGAATATTTCTTAATTTCCTTAGTACGGATTCTAGATAATGAAGTATACTTTATAGTATAAAAAACATATTATGCGTACATATAAATATTCATTAAAAATTAGCGCCGCCTAGGACACTAAAAACGATTTTTTGGCCGCGGCCTGTCGATTAATGCTTATATTTTATTAATTTTTGTAAATAATGTTCAGTTTATTACTTTTATATAATGACAAAGGTTCTATCTAAGTTACTGCCCTAAACAATTGCAGTCTAGAGCATATATTCTGATACAAATGAATAAAAAACGCCGAATTACACATTTCAATAATATATTCAATAATATAATAAATATGCATGCCAACATATATGCCTTAATGTCTATAAATGCTTCAAATTTAAATTTTTTAGTAAAAATTTTATCGTGAGAAAAAGACCATTGATCCTGAAACATGTTGATTATTTAATAAATAGTGTTTTAATATAAAATACTTTCTTTATATTAATACTTATAAATAATGTTACCATAAAGTTATTTTGCTATTACTGAAGAAGTTATTTTTTTCTCTTTTGAAAAATTAACCCGATTGAAATAATGTTCAATATCCCAGTGAAATGATATACAATGTAATTATGATTTGGAGTGATGTATCTAATTATTTTTTTATTTTTTGTTCCAGGTAAGCTACTTTTCGTCTGCTGACTTCGTGAGATAATTATGGCGGTCGTCCTTTCAAAGTAATGTATAAATACAATTTTTAATTGAGGGTCCCATATCAAACGAGTATCAAAAATATTTTTGGATACGATTGAAAAAATGTGGTATTTTAAAAATAAATATTTTTATTAGAGTCGAACGATTTGTTTTTGAATACTCGTTTTCACTAGTACGTCACAATTAGATATGAATATTTTAAGTATGGCTTTATTTTGTTCAAAAGGAGGCACTTTGTGTTTAATAAGGGTTTTGGAATTTTTCGAAATCATATTACTGATTTTCATCGCGAAGTGATAATTCAGGATAGTAGAAAAATATTCAGAAATAACTACTGTACAAATACATAAGAGCGTGGATTCCAAGGTCGACGATGTTTAATTAAGCAACAGTGCGAATTTTTTCTTTGGAATACTTAATTTATTATTTTGTGAATAGCGTATTTTTTCATTGCCCGTTTTCATTAATAATGAAAACTTTAACAGCTACAAAAATGTACAAATTGGCAGATATTTCTCTAAACATTGTGATTATCATATAGTTATTTAATTCGATGGAGCTAAATTTAGGTACATATTGGATGATTTTTTTATTGACACTTATTAAAGTATATCTTCCACTATTATTTAATTGGGATATTTTTGAAAAAACATTTTCCCGTCATGCCTATTTCCGCGGAACTTTTTCTCCGTGACCGAAATAAAAAATTCTCCAATGTATATTTGTTCACGACAGAAAAGATGATTATGTAATTTTCAAGAAATGAAACATCTACAATGTAGTTTACAGATTAGAATGCTCTCAGGTTTTCACGGCCACTCAGAATCTATTATGACGTATTTTTACGACCTCTCTGGCCGACGTTTCGAATCCCACTGCAGGGTTCATCATCAGGGCTGAAGTTTAGCTTATAGATTATTTAATTCGACAAGCCATTTGTTAAAAATAATCGTTAATAAAAATTTAAGGGGTTATTTTTCAAATTGCTTCCAATTTTCCAAAATAGCGGTATTTTCCAAATCGGATATGTCACGTAGATATCCGACCAAACGTGTACCGGCGAAAGTTGTATCCCAATCACGGGGAAGAGCTCCACAAACAAAAACAAAAACACCCAATTTGTAACTAAATTTTATTCTCTCAGGGTTGTGTAATTCTTCTTTAAATCAACTGTAATTTTTACACCAAAACATACTGAGAGCAGGTCATTATTGAATCTTATAGATAGTTCTAGAATGAGATTAGAGTACAAAGTGTATAAATATTTTATTTTGAATATGATATAATTATATAACGATAAATTATTAATAAATAATGTCTTAATGATAAAATAAATTTTAAATACTATACTTACAGAACAAAATAGACTGTCGGATATCAATAAATAAAATTTAGAAATGACTTCCAGATCTGTTACCATTAATAACGTTTTAGTATGTCTTAAATGGAAAGGAGCAGTGTACAGAACTTTCGTTTTTCAGTCTGTTTGAAGACATTTTCCAGTTGTAGCTGCCATACCATTGGTAAATAAATGTCTTTGCGGTACGCCGCCTTGATTACTACAGCGGAGTATGTGCAGGTCTACCAGTGATAAGTAAACAGGATACAATCTGTATACAATGCCGCAGCTGGGTTGATATTCGTTACCGACAAATTGAGTAACATACTTCGAGTTTAAAAGAGCATCTTCATTGAATTGTGTTTTGTTTAAATGGGCTGACTTGTTTATAAGTGCTAAGCGTTTGGTAGAATGAATCCTTATTTTAAAAATAAATAAGCTATATCTTAAAAGTTTTATCGTGCCGAAGTGCCGTCCGTATCCAAAATATATTTAATATTATGTATATTTTCGATACCTAGTTTTTTTTTTCTGTATATCTTTCTAATTGATTATTCTACTTTTTTTTGGATAGTATAGAATGTTCAAAATTTTTAATGTATCTAATAATATGCTGTCATATTTCACAATTTAACACTATAATTTTTTTAAACATATATGCAACATATCGTTTTGATAATATCCCGTCTTAAATGGTAATATTTGTAAGAAGCTTATACAAGATTATATAATGATCACATAAACTTTTGATTTACTTAATAAATGATATACCTACTTAAATATTTTTTTTTAATCACTAGATTTTTTATGGCGGCGAATTTCAGAGCAAAACGAATCTGCGTAGATGGTCGGTATCAAAATATGATATGCCATTAAAAAAACATCATTATTTTAGTTAAAACGGTTAATTTACTAACCACGAAGTTAATACCCCCCCCCCCTCCACTCAACAACTTACCTGCTTTTAATAAATAAATAAACATTTTTAGATGTGGTTTGTACCGGTTTAGAAACCGATTGTTTCATATAGTTACTCCGAGTGGTTTATACAATGTTTTAAGTTAATTTTTTTTTAATTAGAGATGCGAACACGGAATACTTGTCGCATCAATATTCTTTCTATTTTTACAACAAGCTTAACGCCTGTGCTATGAAAATAGGATTTACTTGCTGGTGTCCTGGAATGGGGCTCGAACCACCGACAACCAGATCACTAGACGAGCGTCGTGACCATTACACCAACAAGCTACTCTTTTACAATTTAAATTAACAATTATGTCCAGTCACAAAGTTAACGCTATAAACATCAAAAAACATTCCGAACAGGTTCATACCTTTTAATTTACAAATGTAAGCTGCAAAAAGCCGTTTCTGCTACTCGTCAATGGAACCATGTAATTATTTTATATACAAAATTAAGGCATAGGTACTCATTAATTCGTTACTAATATTCTAAAAGTGCGCTGTAATTTTTGCTATTATTGACTTGTTCACCGATCCCGCGCCCCCCTGTGCCCCTGCCCGGGCGGTGGCCGCGCCACTGAACGGCACGTATACCCAAAGTAACGATCAAATCACTTGTCTCCACTCTTTATTTTCGCAATTCCAACGGTCTCCGAGTGTGCGTTAAAACATTTTTATATATTTTTGTTTTATTATTTACATAAACATCTTTATTACTGGGGTTCGTTTTACGCACAACTATATAATTTTAATTGCGAGATTGGGCAATTTGCTTCGAGTTACACGTCGCTTTATAGAAATAGTAAAAATGTTTTTTATAGCCTTTTCTTTTCATAATCTAGAATGATCCGGGTGTACTTTATACTTGTCATAAATATTATTTTACGGACGCAAATCAAATTCGGAATACAGACTTTAAATAGGTGTTCCCAGAAACTCAATAATCGGTTGCCGACTTTTAAGCGCAGATTATTCTGATAGATGGAAATTTTTAATTAATGTATGTATGCGTTCCTAAAGCTTAAAAAAAATTCACGATACCTCTATATTTTTTTTCATCGAATAAAAAATATTGACTTTAATTTCATATTTGGATACTCTTCGGTGAAGTTATTTGTAGATGTGTATGACAGAAAATATTTTTTTTGAGAATCAATTGCATGATTATACAGGCGGACCTCAACTTTCGCACATAATTGGTTCCTGAAAATGTGTGCGAATGTTGAATGTTCGAAAGTAGAGGGAAGTAAAAAAAATTAAAATTGTATGTATTTTAAAATCTTTATTTATCAAGTAAATATAAGGCGTTAAAGTGGTTTAAGAGACATGTTTAAGTGGGATTTGCGGGTGTTTCCCTTAAAAAGTTATCAAGAGCTAATTGTTTGCCACTCTTCTTTCTTTTTTCTTCATATAGTATTTTAAAACATGTCTTTATTGATCGGCCTACACACTCAAGATATGCGTTCTCCACTGCGATCATAATCTTCCATAATATTTAAAAAATTGTCAAGATGCATGAAGGCTTCATTCATATTTTTCATTGTTAAAGTCTTGATGATTTGATCAGCTTCTTCTTCCTCACTTTCATTATATATTTCATTTTCATACTCCTGTTGCTCAATTAAATATTAATTTGTTAGAGGTTCTGAATGAGATTTTATCATCTCATTAACATCCTCAATAGTAACATCTAAGTTTAGTTCATTCATTAGGCGGACTATATCAATTGTGATAGTTTCTGGAGTTTCATCAATTTTATAAAATTGTTTCCATGAACCTTTCATGGTTGACTCTTTTATTTCAGACCACGCTATATGTCTCACGTGTCTCCAATATTGTTTATTGCGTTTCATACATTGTAGTTCTTCCAGAAATCTTTTAATGTAGGCCCACCTTCCCTGTCAGTTGCCTCGATAGCCTGAGTCATTATTGACCTCATATAATTATCGTTTAAACGTAGCTATCACCGTTTGGTCCATAGGCTGTATAAGGCAAATATTATTGGGAAGAAGAAACACAACATTGATTTCCGTGTATAAATTCTGTAGAGATTTTGGGTGTCTTGGAGCATTGTCTAAGATGAATAATATTTTAAATGGTAAATTATTATCTTTCCTTCCTGCGCAAGACTAAATCTCTATCCTAGCTAGCTCACAAGCAAAGTGACGGAAGGAAGCAAGATGCAAGTGATATCAGGATTCAACTTGCTTGTAAGCGAGCGAGAGGGGGATATCTTTACCCCACAGCGTGACAATGTGCGAAATAGCGAATTGTGCGAAAGTCGAATGTTCGAAAGTCGAGGTCCGCCTGTATTATGATTTATACAAATTTTAAAAATAATCTTAGTAGACTTAACAATATTTTTACATGTATTTTTTTCTATTTATTTTCTTTACATCTTGTAATATATCTAGTCCCACAAAACGTCTAAAAAACGCATCTCTGCAGGTTCACTTTTACAATTGAATGTTAAACTGTTACTTTAAGGGGGGGTAAGGTTAATTCGTACAAAAAAGGCATGTTTTTGTGAATTTTTTGTGACGACACAGTTAAAATCTCTTTATTAAATCCAATGGTACATTAAAGTATGACATTTGAAAAATATTGCGTAAAATTTTCAAGAAGAAATATTAAAAAATACGGCAATGGCAGCAATTATTCGGACGTGTCTCGGAAAAAAGTAGAATTGCGGTGTCCATCATAACTTGGTGCTAGATCATCTGAAATAAAAAAATAAAACTTCATTCGTTTGATAATAGGTTTTCCCAGGTAACGCTGGGAGGGTTTTTTGAAATTTCAATTTTTTTGAACACTTTGAAGGGAAAAACGCGATTTTTTGCGAAAAATATTGACTTATTTGTTATTAAAAAATAAAAATTAATAACAAATTTCAAAAAAAGTCTCCAGCGTTACCTCGTAAATTATGCACAGAAATAGTGTTCAAAATTTCAAAAGGATCGGTGGAGTAGTTTTGAAGTTATGATGGACACCGACTTTGAAAACGTGAGATGTGGGGAAAACGCTTTAAAGTTTTGCACACTGTAAAATTCAAAATAAAACTCAACACTTATTTTATACTTACACATAATCGTCGATGCCATGTTCACACAGCAAAGAGCTTTCATCATCAGCATCTTTTTGTCCTTGTCTATGCAAAACTCTTCCAATACAATAGCATGTCCGGTAGTCCTCAGGTGAGCGCGTTTCTTAGCTGCCCGAGCAGGTATAGAAAATCAGTCTGAGTATCGATCAAATGTTCATAATTTCGTTAATTTTGCTCCGATTGACTTGAAATTTTGACATGATATTCTTGCGATGTTATACATTCATTTAAAAAATTAAAAATAAAATGCAAAAAAAAAGTTAAAAACCTTACCCCCCTCTTAATACTATTCAATTTATCAATTTTAAGTACAATAAAAAAAAATTAAGTACAAAGCTAAAAGTTCTAAACAAATTAAGAGAAAAAAATATATATATACATCACTAATTATTCGTTGACATTATCATAATAATACACTTCACATCATTTCAATATTAATATAGTTCATATGTAACTTATGTCGTTTAATAAAAACTACTTTTTATTAGTAAAGTTCTTTATTTATTATTTATTATTTATTATGAATGTTTTAAGAACACAGTTACTGGATTTGACCCCAGAGGATTAGTTAATTTATTAATATAAATTATAGAAGTCTAACAGAGATGAAGCTATGAATATAAGAAACTTGTGTGGAAGTTTTTTTACACGATGCCCCAGGGTTTACAACCTGTATGAGCTGGCTTAAGTGATCACTCTACATTATGCAACGTTAAACAAATCCATCTTAATAACATCCACACATGTATGTCCAAATCTGAAAATCTTTTGTTTATTTGAATGGACTTTAAAAATATAGAGGTATCATTACCAGTTGCGAAAATCTATGTTCATGAGAAAAGACTACAGATGTCACTTGCATAGAAGAAAGATTTTTAGATTTGAACACATATAAAACGTTCAAATTTGAAAATGTGTGGATCTTCTTACAATGGAATTGCATTGTGTAGAGCGATCACCTAAACCAGCTTATACAGGTTGTGAGCCCTGGGTCAACGTATAAAAAGACCCCCCACACACGTTTCTCATATTCATAACTTCGTCTCTGTGAGACATATATAATTTATCTTAATTAATGATGATCCCCCGGGGACAAAACCCAGTAATTGCGTTCCTAAAAATTTGAGCATATTCTAAAAATGTCAAATAAAAATTATTCAGATCTTTTCGGAAAATATTTTTTTAACTTTTTTTTTTGTTGTTATTCTGAGCTAATCTAGTTACGCGATCCGATCCTCTAGCGTCGGCACTCTTCGCACCCACTGAGACGCCGGCGCCGTCGCATCGCTCCGAAGCGAGAGCAGCCAAAAATACTCTTTCCAGCTTTCTATAATAATAAGATGAATGGTCTAGTTGTGCATGGAAACCGAAAGTGTAATAACATCATAACACTGACGGATGGTTACGGCGGCGGGGGCTGGGGGGAGCGCGCCTGGATTAATGGGAACTGCCCCCTTAAGGAATTCGCACTGACGTCACAGCCCACGTGCCGCCCGAAAACATGTTTTTGACAATCAAATCATTCAATTACAGCAATCATACATTAGAAAAGCGTAAGATTATTATATTGTACATGTATAAATGTTTTTCTGTATTTCACATTGTCGCGGGATCGTGACTGTGAGAGGCAAATGAAACATTAAAAACTATTTAAACTTTATTTGTTACACAAAGTTACTGGACATGGATTTAATCAGAGCACCGTTCTTAAATTCACTCTTAATTGTTTTAGAATATTTCACACAGGTTTGCACTAATTCACCTCAATTCGCACTAACTGGTCGCACTTATTTCCAAACGCCTGTTAGGCACTCTGTTAATTTATTCTTGCTTATTCACATTCGCACAGTTTGCTATTCTGTGTCTTTGTCGCGCTGTCAAATAACTACAGCTCTCCGCGCGTGCGCCCGCTCGTCTTTTATACAAAACGTTATTTTCGCGATGCCTCGAGAACTTTCTACTAGTTTCTCCTTATTACTAGTAGTTTCTCCATTTTTCTAGTGATAGTATAGCCCAGTTGAATCTAATTTTTTTTTCGAATTAAAATATACAGGGCGTAACAGCTAGTCCACAACACTTTACAGGTAGATTTATAGTTCAATGATATGTCAAAAATGTTCAAGCAGCAATATCAAACTTAGTATCTATAAATATGGAGATAAAAGACTTTTTATGACTTTTCTTTCGTAAAACGATGGATAAAACGGGTTAAATAGAATGACTTAAGCCTCGCAAAAGAATCTTGATCAAATTTCTGTATTTCTTATACAATATTCAACATTAATTATCAAAAAGAATTATGTTTAAATACTAATTTTCAAATATTTATATTTAATTCACATAACTTTTTTATATACTATTTAAAAAAATATTCCTGTATAAAAATATCCTCATTTAAAAGAAAATTGAAATTTCATTCCAAAGAAATGCACTAATATTTTTTCTTCGTGTGACCACAGAAAGTCAATGGAATTTTATATATTTTCTCTTAGCAATTCAAGTTACATTTTTCCTTCCTTTTCCAACTGCTTTCTCTCTTAATTATTTAGGCCTCTCCTTCTCTAACTTTTTTCCAGCTTTGCAGAATACCTCACTTTCTTAATTTTGTTTCTCTATTCTGTCTTTGTTCTAGTCCCCCTTGTATTTTGCCTCGATTCAATTTTTCTAAGCGTTTGTAAATCTAAGTACCATCTCGCTCTAATCCTTGCATGGAAATATCACAAACGCCCCCCTCACTAACTGGAACATATTGTGCGAAAGCAGAAATAAGTTCGCAATTTCATTAGTGTAATTTGAACAATGGACAAAGCGACTTAACGGCTTAATTTGTAACGTTGACATTATGATACTTTTAAGAAAAATATTAAAATGATATTTTAATTAAGTCGAAGTAATGCTTTTTTAAATTTTTATCGAAATAAATTAAACACAAAAGTAAAGAATAATTCATTATGTTTACGCCGATTATATTAATTCTCGGATTATATTCTAGGAGTAAAAAATTATTAATCTTCCGAAATGATGTATTATTTCGGAAGATTAATATATATATATATTATATATATATATATATAGATATATACATATATGGCAAGCCGCGAGAAAACTATATACGTGGATTAATACCTTAAAAAACACTTAAAAATTAATTTACCGAAATTTTTAATCGCATAATTGATACTAACCTAATTTTAACTTATCCATTCGATACCTGACAAAGAATTGAGAAAGAACAACTTAAAATCGTTAGAAATAAAAATTTTAAAGATTGAAAAAAATATTAATCTACATCATCATCATCAATATTCTTGGCACTACAACCCTTGGTGGGTCTTGGCCTCCTCAATAATTTTCCTCCACTCATCTCGGTCTAGTGCCAGCTCTCTCCAGTTTCAAAGCTCTAAGGCAGAGATGTCTTTGAGGACGTTGTCACTCCATCTTAGTTTTGGCCTTCCTAAGCTCCTTCGGCCTCTTGGCCTTGAGTTGAGCAGGGACTTTGGTGCTTGATGCTCGGACATTCTCTTCACATGACCCAGCCACCGAAGTCTTCCCAGTTTTATATTCTATAATATTCTCTATCATCAAATTCTCTAATAGTTCATCAATTCTGTCCATATTCCTATTAACGAGCGAAAAAACCTCTCCCCCTTATTTTCGATGGTCTCGGATATATTCAAGGATCGGACGCTCTCCTGATGACGCTGGATAAGAACGTCGAGATTCGCTTCTCAGTGAAATATACGATTCGTATGAAATATCCGTTTTACTTAACACGTAAATTCTACCAATATTATGACTTATTTTATATAATATTCATCACGTCACAATTGACGAAGTGTGCAATGTTATATAATCGAGGGTAAGACATGATTGTTGATGAGAATTCGAGCCGATGACAATAGTTCCGGCTGATTCTTTGTTTCTTTGGTCGCTCCTAGAAACCGTTACTCTGTTCCAGTTCGTAAACGCGTAATAGATTTGGATCCGAATCTCCACGTGTGATATAATATAATAAGATACGTAGCCCTCCCTTTCGCTGGGTACGTGTTCCATTCGGAGCACTCGTTATAACTCGATTTAAGACAACGTTACATCTGCGTGTACATCCATATCTCCGGCATTGCTATCTGTGTAATTGTCAGAATTGGATTATTCACCAACTCCATTTATTTATCACTAAGCCCGGAGTGGTTAAACATAAAATAATTACAAGGGAACGCCGGTTAATTTAACAAGCGCAAATGGTTTATCTTCTCGTAAATATCTTATTAGTTCTCCACTTAAACTAAGTCTGAGCCGGGCTTATCGGATTGCTCGTTGTATATTTAATCATTCAATGCTATGCGTCGTATTTAATGCTGGAGTGAAAAAAGATTTTTCAATATTTTCAGGGATAGCTCTGCTTCACAATTATTATTAATAATTGAATTCAATCCAATTCAATTTATTTAATAAATAAAATTTACGTGACAAACTTAATTATATGTTATTACATTTTATTAATTCTCGTATATACTCTCTCTGTCGGGACGTTCAGTATATTTATTTCTTAATAATATACAGAAATAACACTTACAAATAAGATTTAAGATGATATATAAGAACTCTTATCAAAGTTGTAGGTGAATGCTTCTTCGGAAAACATAGAACAGATTAATATCCAAAGTGATATTGTTCAGCATACCAGGCATGCTTCCAACAGGCATGATAATAATAACCAATTACCATTGACATGTTGGTCCTGTATAGCTATAACCCGTCAAAAATAACGTGCTTTGACATATTCCAGCCGCAAGTTAAGGCGTAGTAAGAAGAGCGCTATATAGCGTTAGTGACGGACATGGTTACATAGAGAATTATGATTTTTTTGCTTTACACCTCATCGTTATTTGCGCCATCTGATATATATCTGATATCTGATAACGGACATTGTTACATAGAAAACTATATTTTATGATTTTTTTTAAGTCACTCCATATTTAGATTCGCTTACTACATCTTAAGATATGATTGAAAATTAAAATAATTAAGTTTTTTTTACGTGCTTTTCGTTCGATTTTGCCACTCAATTAATCCATTGTAATCTATGTGTAAAAATATGTTTAGTAAAATATTTTAGTATTCTTAAAGTGCTAGGATTTCTCAAAAATAATTTTTTTGTATTTTTTACCATTATTATAATATATTTATGTATGAAGAATAGTTCCGGGACAGTAGATAAAGTTGTTGACTAGCAAGCTGTAGATCGCGTGTCCAAATCCTGAGACAGCCAGAAAGGTACTGTTTTTCATTATACAAATGAACTTACAATGGATGTTGTCATTTAAAAAGACAAATATTGA
>JADDOH010005758.1:0-10074 GCA_016648135.1 Agrypnia vestita | reverse complement strand
TGTATCTGTACCTTTAAGGTTTCGGAGATGAGAATGCTACTGATTGCTAATGCATTCATAGTTCTATCAACTAACCTACGTAGCACAGACAGATCCGCAACTATACTCCTATCACTTAATTTTTCCACTTCAAACACAGTGAAGTGAGTTGTTCTTCATAATCACTCTACATTCCCTGATCACTCAAATTATTCTGCCCCGCCTGTAAGGACATCAGGGGACTACGTGACTCATAGTGAAGTATCATTTAAACTTGATAGTCTTTGTAACATTAAATGTCACAAAATCTATTTCCTTGTCCAGAATAACGAAGTTTTACATAATTAATTCAATGTTGACCCTTCATATATGATTTTTTTTAAATAGAGATGCGAACACGGAACGCGTGTTACATCAATATTCTTACTATTCTCAAAATAATCTAAACGCGTGTGCTATGAAAATAGGACTAAATTGCTGGTGTTCTGGAATGGGGCTCGAACCACCGACCACCAGACCACTAGGCGAACGCCATGACCACTACACTAACAAGCTACTTACGTATACATATATAACTAATTAAAACTTTAATTTTTATGTTGCCTACCCCTGGCCTTTTGATATATTGAGCTGAGCCTATGATATTGAGCGCAAGATAGCATTTGGCCTATGATGAGCACAGGCAACTTTTAGACCTCGATTTCTTAACGCAACACAGGACATATGTATGAAACTTAGTCTACAATATGGAAAATCAAGTACTTACAATGTGTCCCTGTGGAACTTGTCAATGCACTGCTGACCTGAAAATAAAAGGAATATGATTGATCTGATATTTTCTATTGGTTGAGCAACTTTGTAGATTGACATTTTTAAAAATTAATTTTATTATTTGTTTTAATCTACTTATATTCATTAATTACACCTACATGTTTCGGAAAAACCTTTCCATCATCAGGGTGTTTTATAAATGTCAGAATATCAAAATGAATTATTATATGTTTTGTTTTTTGGTTTTCTAAATTATTTTTAAATAATGTTGCTGAAGTTATTAATCATTTAAATATTTTATACCAAACTGGTTGTGATAAATTTTATGCAAAAAATTACATCAGTCTAGTCTAGCTGTTCACACAGCGAGTATTTGATTATTTTATTAAATGTCAATTTAGTAAAAATTCACGCAACTGGATTTAATTTATTTCACTACACAAGAAATTTTGCAATATTTTAATCATTCTGTCTATAGGTAGCTCCATCTATAGGTAGCTAGTCTATAGGTAGAAAAATCTATAGGTAGCTCCAAAATAGTGGTACACACAAGTCAATACTAAATTGAACAAAATGCACCATTCATTCACATACAAGTTATCATAAATTTTTAATTTTGTATGATTTTTTCATGGACATCCATTTTCAGTCTAAGGCGAATAAGTATTTTGAGATAAATAATGGCATAATTGTAGATGGTAGGCGGTATAACGGATCTTTTCACGGTACTGTTTGAATTATTTGGAAACATCAGTTGGGTACCAACAAGGTTTCATCTGGTGCTCTTCATATTGACTGACATAATGTCTATAAAGTTTTGACCAATCCAACATTAAATCCATAATCTTAGTGTATAAGGGGTGTCTCATAGCTAGCAGCAAAAACTTTACTGGTGAATTCCTGCTTTGATAATGGGTCGATTATTAGTGATGTGCCGAGTACAAGATTTACTGAATACTAAGTATAATTCGATTTTACTTTTGTCAAACTGAGTACTCGGCCAAATAACTCGGTTCGGTCTTTACTTAAAAGTGTAAAAAAAAAAAAAAAAACATGAAAAGTATGACACTAATATTTATTGAATGACTGTAGACTATTTTTCGTTCTTTCTGTTAGTTTTAAAATGTGTTTTTGCCAAAAGTGGCCTCTTTTGTTTAGAGGTATTTAATCAGTGTAATATTTTTTCAGTTTTTTAAAAATTGATCTTATTCAGAAGTTATAAAATTAAATCTATTGGTGGCAATAGTAGGTAAGTTACAGCCCCTTATTTGTTTAGTGTTTTTTTTCACAATTGCTACGTTTTTAAATGAATAATGAATAGCTAATGTAATTTTTTTTTTTGCAAAAAATAAGTCAGAAATATTGAAAAAGAAATGCAAATGTTGATATTGCATACTGTATATCCATAACTATTAATCATGATCATAGTTGCTTGAACTTTTTCGGCTCACTATCAAGGCAGGAATGCACCTATGAAGTTTTTGCTACTAGCATGAGACACCTGTATACATTATCATTATTTTTAATTATCAATGCTTCACAAAGCAATCAACTTCAACTATCTCCAATCAAGTAGTTTAAATGAAGGTTGACAGTACATGTGTATTGTCATCAACTTTTGTTGTAATCATATGTAATCTAAGCCGTGATGAAATCCAATACACATTAACGAGTCCATATAACTGGAAACCAGATCAGCGTGACACGGAGGCAATCGTAATGGCAGCATTGCAGGCGCTTAGTATTGAGAATGAGACAAATATTGCAAGATATTCGGAACAATGCAACGCTTGCGACAGTCAAGGTCCTCAAATAAGTGGGCGACTGATGAAAGAAATGTGTATTTACTTGATAAATGCAAGATTTTTTTCAACCCTGCAAATTTGAAGATATAATTGGACTACGTGATACATCCCGAGTATACAGGTTGTCTCATAGCTAGTAGAAAAAACTTTACAGGTGGATTCCTGCCTTGATAATGAGTTGAAAATGTTCAAGCAACCATGACCTAATATGCAATATCAAAGTTACGGAAATGTGCAATATCAAAGTTTGCATTTTTTTTCGGATGATTTCGCGAAGGCGAAATGTCATACGACTCAATTCCGACAGCAGCCGAGTCGAGCGGTGTTCGCGAACTTTAACTGCGAGCTAAAGCGGTAAAGCGCACCCGCGATCGTATAGTTCGAACATTCTCACGTGGTTCGAGTCAGAGAGTCAACTCGCTGGCAGTGTAAATCGAGTTACTCGAGTAAATTAACTCGATTCGCCCATCGCTACTATATTTGTTCAGCTTTTATTCGATATCTACACTTACATTCATGCATACGTTTATTCATATACACCCATACTCGCATCTTTTGAGTGTGTTATTTGTACCATCTTTTAGTGATACCTTGTATGCACAGTTGAATGTAGAGTACATAATTGTCACTCAATGTGTATTATATTTTGTATGACCAATGATGCAAACTAACTGCAAAATACCCAACATGCGAGATGAAAGTTTAATCCGCGCACTCATCATAATGATTGTACTCTCCATAGCGAAATGTAGAGCAGAAAAATTGTACTCACCCTCAACGGAAGCTCTTGCTTTCTGTCGAGTACAGTTTCCGATTTGACGTAAAACGCCTTGGACTCCGCCAGCAGCTCCACGGCGGACTTCCTCTTGCTGTTGGCGTTGGAGGCCGCCAGCGAGCCGGCGCCCATGGCGTAGCCCCTGGCTGCCGAGCCGTCCCTCCCCAGCGAGCCCATCAGCTGCTGCTGCGACGCCATCTTGCGGCACACCTTCCGCGGCAACTTCAAACTGGAGAAGATCGAGTTGCGCAGGCGCCGCACGGACGAAGCGACCGTCGAGCGATCCCGCGCCCCGCCGTCGGTATCGTCGAAATCGAAATTACCATCGGCGCCGGAAGCCCCGGCCGGCGAATCCGGGCTTCGGTAGTCCTCCTCGGCGGACGCCGGCTGTTCGCAGAAGCGCTCCAACTTTCTGTCGAACGGTTTGGGCGGGAGGCTCGCCTTGTCCGCGTCGCGGGGGGCGCGCAGTTCGGACTTGTCGCGCTCCGGCGAGCCCTCCGTCAGGGATTTCAGCGGCGGGTTGGCCTGAAACTCGAACTTCTTCCGCGCCTCCTCGCACCGCCTCTTCAAGTTGAGACGCAGCGCGCTCGAAATTCTACCCTCATACCCGGCGTTCTTCTCCTTGTCGATATTCTTCGGCGGCAGATTCGTGCACGTCGTTTGAAATTCGAATCTCTTTCTGGATTCTTCGCTTTTCGAGTTCGCGGTTTCTCCGGCAGAGCCGTCCCTGTCGGGAATGATTTTAAACTTGAGCGTTCGCTTGCCGGCGTTTGGAATTTCGCTCTTTTCTTTGTCTACGGTTTTGGGCGGTAGGTTCGTGCACGCCGTTTGAAAATCGAACTTGGCCCTCGGGAGCGAGACGCGCCGCTCGACATTCCGGTACGGGAGGCTCACCGCCTCGCGCTCTTCGTGGCCCGGCCGCTCCCGCGCGGCGGGGGTCCGGCCATCGCGCGCGCCCGATTCGAATTTGGAACTTTCCCGGGAGCGGAACACGGGGAGCTCCGAATACGAGTAGCTAAAGTCCCCGTCGAACCCCTCCGACGGCTGTAGACTAGTTCTGAAAATCGGCGGGATGAACGACGAAAGAGTGGCGGCCATTTTGGATAGCTGTCGTGTGTTTGGGGAGAATCATCTGGCTCGTTTGGGGGCGGACGTCGGGCGATGTCGCGGCCGCGGCGTAAATAATTGGCGTTTGAAAAAAACTGTAAAAATCTAAGATCTCGAGGAGTGAGTTCACCATATTCGCTCGATTGTCTGAGGCCTATTTGTGTCTAATAACGCGACGTCAGAATTCACCGCTATTGTCGCCGCTACTTGTAGATGAAGATTCTGAAACAAAAGAAAAACGAGGAATTAGATTCCTTTGTTTTAAAATATACTCGCTCGAAATGGGATCCGTTATAGAAACTGCGAGCTACAATCGATGCACCGAGTCGTTTAAATGTCACACTTAAAAACGTGTGTAAACTGATTCAAAATCAAACAAAAGAATAAATACAATGCAACAAAACATATACCTACATATTACAGAAAAAAATTAACGAATCAAAACCAACAAACTTTTATCGTACCTAAAAAAATGACCTTCATAGTACAATGTAAGTTCATAATGAGTTCAACGAGATTTTTATTTTTATTATTTATTTACATCCAATTTAAGTGGACAAATTATCACAATGGCGGGTTTATTCGACTTGTATTAAAGCGAATGAATTTTTCAGAATCGATATAAGTTACCGTAACGATTGTTCAACCTTTTGCGAAAAATAAGCCAGAAATGTTGAAATAAAAATTCAAACATTGATATTGCGTATCTCCCCAACTATCATGTCACGGTTGCTTGAACATTTTCGAATCATTATCAAGGCAGGAATCCGCCTGTAAAATTTTTGCTATTGGCTATGTGACACCTGTGTAATACACAAAGGGCATGCACTCATTGTTGATACCGAGTGATGGAAGCGTCGAATTTTCCAATTTTACATTCCACGAGCTAAGAGAGTCAGAGACCAGAAAAGTTTCAATGATGTTAATTAATTGTCGGCTATTGAATTATTAAATTTCACTCTGCACCACATCCAGCCGCACACCAGGTACGGCGTGATGGAAAGTCTAGCCGTTTCCCCTTTGCGTCGACTCACTGTGGAAAGTGATAATTCCATCTCATCTTCATTCGGTGAGAAAGTGAATAAGTTGAGCCATGTATTCACTAGGGGACAAATAGCGCAGCATTCCGCGCGGCATGTCGCATGAACATCTACGTTCACGTTTCGGGGACAACGACGCGGTCATTTGACGTGTACACACCGGGACTCACATATCTTGTCGCGGAAATGTCAACCGGAGAGGTTATGATGACCGCTGCGGTACCTATTTACACTTCGTCATTTAGCGAAAACGGGGTTCCGCGCAATTCGAAATGTTTTTTTGGGTCGCAATTTCAAATTAACGAAGTTTTACTGTAGTAAATTGAATATTATTAAAAACAAGGTCCTTTTTGCAAATAATTATTGTTTTCCACACGTCGCGGAAATGTCGCCCTATGAGGTTATAATAGCTGCGTATCCATTTATGTTAACGAGTTTATCGAAACGTAAAAGGAGAAAAAGGTGGTGGATGCGAAATTATTTACTGCAAAGAGAAAGAAGGACAGATATTCTATGCGATCTTCGATCGATACAGCTCGATGAGTTCAAGAACAATTTCGTTTCCCCACATTGTCATCTTGACAGATACAGCGCATGCGTATTCACTTGTAAACATACGACGTGGTACTGACGCTCCGCGTAATGTCGCAGTGAGCTCGCTCGGGTACCGTGCGCATGGCAACGTTGCCACGGCACGTAGAAATGCCGCGCTGGTGTGCGCGAGGTCGCGGAACAGTGCACGACGTTGCAACGTCACGTAGACTCTATGCCGCGCATGCTGTTGAGGGACAATTTGTCCCCTAGTGAATACATGGCTTTAGTTATTTAAAAGGTCTTGATGAAATACAGAGCGAGCGCGAATTAAAATACTTTATGTCGTGTATAAATTACGATTCATATTTCCGCTTTTCGAAACGGTTTACGAATTGACAATACAGTATCTATGTATTTATAACAAGAAATAAAACTATTTATAACAAGAAAAAAATCAACTTTATAATAAACTAGCTGTTCGTACCCGGCGCTGCACGGGTTAAGGATTAAGTTAAAAATAAATGTGTAGGGGGGGGGGGAAATAAAGGTTCCATTGTTTTGAAAAGCCTCTAATTAAAACAATGTTTCCATCAAATCAAGGCTGGGATGGAAAGGATGTCTAGAGAAAAAATGTTGCCTATTTTTTCCGTCGGGAATATGTATGCGAAATTCGAGTCCAATCGGTCAAGCGGTATAGATTTGTACAGAAAATACATCTGGGAGAGGGGATTGGTTAGAGGGGGAAATGTCGCCTATATTATCCGAATGGTCCTAAAGAATAAGTATACAAAATTTGAGTCAGGTCGGTCAAACGGTACAAATTTGCATTGAAAATATGAGGGGTGGAGGGGTAAAAGGGGAGAGGGGAAATGTCGCCTATGTTACCCGCCGGTTCCTAAAGCAATAAGTATGCAAAATTTTGTTCAAATCAGACAAACGGTGTAGATTTGTATAGAAAACGACAGACAGACAGACACTGAGTTTTATATGTATAGATATCAAGACTATCAAGGTGTTCAATTCTTTAAAAAAAACTTCCTAAATATTTATAAATGGAGGTGAATCTACACATATACATTGATCAAAAATGTTACTAAGCAAATCGATAACAAAAATATATTTATATGACTCTAAATTTATCTAAGACAACGAACTATACAGGGTATACCATAGCTAGTTCACAATATTTTACGGGTAGATTTACCAGAGTATAAAATTGCACAGAGATTAACTAAACCCCCTCCCTTAGGCGAGGGGATTTGGACACAGCGGAAGTATGTCCCCATCGCTTACTATGCTATAATGCAGTTAAGTATTTATTCTTGCATAATTATAGTATAGAGGAGTTATAAATCCTGATAATAATAATTTCGTTGCCTGTCTGTCCCGTGACTTCATGCTACGTCTGTAACTTTTTATATTAAAAAAAATATTAATTATATTTATTACTTTTTATTACAATAATAATAATTTCGCTGTCCGTAATTGTTTATATATATAATTATTTTTTTTATAAATAAATACTTATTTTTTAGGACCCGGCGGGTAACATTACATGGAATTCCTCCTTCCACCTTTGGCCACCCTCTCCCCATTTTCTATACAAATCCTCACTGTTTGACAGATCTTACCCAAATGCTTATTCTTTAAGAACCGACATGTAAAATTACGTCATTTTTGACGGGTTACAGCTAGTAAATAAACCTAGTAAATAAAACGTATTTTTAACAATGGGTGTTGTTTTTTTAATTTATAACAATTTCCTTCCAAACCGACTTTCTTCAAGTAAAAACTTTTTTTTTGTAATAGAGCTTATACTTATACTTTTTAGGAATATTTACTTCATAATTGTTCAAAATTTACAAGCTCGCAGTGTGTTTTTAAACAAGTCATACATGTTGGAACCAGCCTGGGAACCAGATCTCTCGCCAAGAAATTTAATTTGTTTATGATTCAAAAATATTCAATATGTATCGTGATATTAATAGATACTGATGTATAATTATAGAGTTGAACACAACAAAGTCATAATATCAATAGTTATGAAGATAAGCGATTTCAAAGTTTGCATCTTTTTCCAATATTTCTGAATGTACTGTAGAACGTTGGACTATTATTAAAGTATGGAATCGAATATACGAATATTAGAAAGTATTTTGATTTAATCAAGTCATAAATAAGAATGGTTAAAATAAAATAAATTCTGGTTCAAATTTTTGCATTTTGTCTCTGAGGATGTGCCCTCGTTTTTGAAATGAATACTAGAAATGAATGCACCAATGTCCAATTTTTTTAAGATAAGTATACAGATTAGTACTATTTGCCTTCGCCAGTACCTACATTAAACCTGCACTGAAGTCGTATCTAATTTAGTAATTAATTTAATTTCCTAGTTCCTAGATAAATAAATAAATTTAAATAAATAAATAAGAATATATATATATTGATAGATATATAGAGAGAATAGATTATATATATAGAGGACATATTATATATACATTAGACATTAATATATATATATATTATATACAGGATATATCTATATATATATATATGTGTATATATATATAGGTACCGGCGTGTAGTAGTGTTGAAAATATGTCTAAAATAGCACACAAAGAGCGAAAAAGACTATATTCGTTTTTTACCTTGTATCTTAAAATGAACATTCCGGCACTTAGTGCTTTATTCATTTCCAGTACTCAAATGTTCCCCTACCCAGTACCCAGCTAAATACGTCATATTATTTCACCCTCTTGATCCACATCTACCCTTGTAAAAAAATGATGGTCAGTAAAAAGGTCAACCCGTCTGATCAGCATTCGGTATACGTCACTGTAATCGGACGCAGTAATGCAGAAAGCGACTAACCCGCAAAATAGTAAAAATGAGTTATATACGGTTTTCGACAGCTCACTACGATATCTTTATGTGCTGAAATCACGCTAGTTTTTTGTGAATTCAGTATTTTTCTATCCCACATCACGGCGATCAACGATAAATTAACTCATAAAATGTTCAAGTGGTTTGACTGTTTTTTGCGGCATCAAATTTATAAATCATTGGCAAACAAAAATATTAATTGAAAAAGTTCATGCGGTATATATAGGCCCGGTTGTTTCAAGTTCGATCAAAGTAAGCGGCCGATCAAAGCATAGATTTTTACGAAAACGGATTGTCTGATTGGTGGAGAACGTAAAAATCTACGCTTTTAAAGAACGCTTACTTTAATCCAACTTGAAACAATCGGCCCATAGACGCATTATGCACCTTTTTAATTTTACTGTTACTACGCGATGATAATTTTGTAGAAAACATTCAAGTGGGTTGAACGTTTTCTACGCCTCGGAAACTACTATTTGTAGAAAGAATCCAACCTGTAATACGCATCATATCTTTGCAAATAAAAGTTTTTTTCTTATAATTACATTCATCATCATCATCACTCTTGGCTCTTCAACCCCTGGTGGGTCTTGGCCTCCTCAAGAGTCTTCCTCCACTCATCTCGGTTTAATGCCATCTCTCTCCAGATCAGAAGAGCCAAGGCAGATGTGTCTTTGAAGACGTTGTCGCTCCATCTTAATTTTGGCCTTCTTAAGCTCCTTCGTCCTATCGGTCTTAAGTTCAGCAGGAACTTTGCTGATGCTGGTTCATGCTGGTCAATCCGGTCTCGCTTCATGCTGGTCAATCTCTCCACATGACCCAGTCAATTTGGTGACGTTTAGTTCTTTAAACAGAGCATAAGGCTCATTTTTGTAACATCTTTGCCAAAGTCCATTTTCTAGAACCGGTCTAAAGATACGCCTCAAAATTTTCCTTTCATAAACGTCCAGTGCTCGCTCATTCCTCTTAAATAGTATCCACTTCCCAGCTGCGTATGTGAGCACTGGTCGAACAAGCGTTTTGTACACTTAGTGTTCCTGGACAGCAATCTGGATTTTATCTTGCTTTTGCAGGCGGAAAAAAACAGCGATTTGCGCTCACTACGCGCTTAATAATTGCATTAAAAAAACATGTTTATATTTAATATTTTTCAAAAAAATATGCAATAATTGATCGACGT
>JADDOH010005757.1:0-118041 GCA_016648135.1 Agrypnia vestita | reverse complement strand
GGAGTGCTGTAAGTGTAACCCAACTTAGTTGTTCCGTGTGGCGGTAAATAAAAATGTAATCGCCAGAATGATCGCCGTCCTCCGATAGACAATAAGAAGTTACCTTATCTTCAAGGACTTGAGAAAAATATGCTAATTATGCTGTCTCGACACTGTCTCTCATACACAGCAAGGATGGATTTTTTAAATTTAATAAGTAATTTTATTTTATTATTAAGATATTGCTTGTGAAAATAACAAAATCATCAATAAATAAACAAGTCGAAATATTATTAAATATATAAACTGTGGCATATAAAATATGGGTTCAAGAAAATTACCTACTAGTAATAAGGGTTGCCTCTTTAGGAATTTTTTCACTCCATCCATTCTTCTTCGAGAGCGGAGAGGCACCTGGGCCCATATTTTAGGGTAAAAATAATAAATGTATTGCAAATTCACTAAATTAAATGTATTGTAAGGTCGGAGATTAGAATTTTTTTCCATCGTGAAATTTCTGTCGTATTTTATAAAAACCACTTATGTGACATTTAAAAAATATATTTGATGTAGCCCGCTGCAGTCGAATATTATCTCCCTGGTGGCTAAATGTGACTTGTGCAAAAGTCATTGTCGATCTTAGACGCCTGTCCAGGCCGAGAATCTTCTTACGATACGAATACTAACAACATTTCTCCCAAGCGCTGTTTATACGTACACCTTCACTATAGCCACGTTTTGATTTATACAATATACAGTGTTTCAAATGTACGTTGTCCTTTGACATATTATTTGAAAATAATCCAGCTTATCAATAATAAGTTAAACAATAACAAATACATTCGAAAAAATAAGTCAAATTCTCTAGATTAAAATTGACTACTACACAGTTTAAGTTCAGTACGTAATGACAAATGAAAGTAGCGCAGTTTTTAAGAAAACAAAAATAGTGAAAATACTTTCTCTCCTAGAACTGAAATAAGTAGTAAAGTGAAGCTAACAAAAATTAAATGTGAAAGAAGAAGAAAGAAATTTAAAAAAGAAAGAAAATTAAACGATAAAGAGATAAATGAAAAGAAAATATATTCATGAGGAACGGAAGGGAGTAGGAGAAAGAAGATGGATCTTATTCATTAATCTTAATTCATTAATTTTAATTCATTAATCTAAATTCGTTAATCTAAATTCATTAATCTTAATTCATTAATCTTAACATGGCAAGACTTAGTTTTTATAAGAATCCTCCCTTTCATAACAGTTTACGTATAGTAGATTGACGGTGTCTTATTTAGTATTATTATTATTACTTGCAGGACTTGTAGACAAATTAATAAGATCTTCTATAACATTTAACTCGTTTGTACTGGAATTGCATACATCTGTGAAAAATATTAATCTTCAAAAAAATATACAAAAAATGATGAATGAAACAATCTTCGATGTCACGTTATGTATCACTTGTGTCACACTGTATCAAAACAGTGTATCACTGTGTGTCACGTGGACAGGTATTGGATAGGTACCACGGGCTCTCCGCCAGCACCATATTAATCTCAATACGCACCAATCGTATCTACATGGCGGACAGTCAATATTGGCCGCACAAACTGGCATGGTGCACAAATCATAGATAGCTACTTTGATCTTAAAGGTCGCATTTTAAGTCTCAAAATATTGAATGAGTTATTTTAATCGTATTATATAATTCTTGTTTTTACTTTTGTGCAGTTACTTTAATATTTTAATTTTGTTGACACTTCATGTTAATACATGTAAAATATCTGGAAAATTAAAATAAAACATCTGTTTCAACTTTTATTTTTTCTAATAATTTAAACATGTACCTTCCCTGTATTGGTATTGGGATCTTGGGATTGAAAATTGACAGCACTGCAATCCCGGTTCGGAAAAAATCTTCGGAAGTGCGACGTTTTATTGCAAGATGGTAAGGTAGTTGGTTAAATAACTTATTATAAATGTACCCGTTTAAACGCAGATTCAACTAAACTAAATGGGGAAGTAAAAACAAGTGATTAAATTTTTATAGATTTAATTTTACAAATCAATCTCCTGTCACCTGATGATGTTTGCATACTACCAATCAGTATCCAAACATCGATAAATAGTAAATGGCTTTGCAGTACTGCGTAAATAATAATATGAATAATATAATTTGTGCCGTATATTGAGATAAAATGAGATATCGCCTCTATTGAAAACTCTATAAAAACACATTAGCAAAATAAAGGGCGTCGAGTTTTTTTGCAAAAACTGCAGGAAATATTTTGTTCAAAGAAAAATCTATTTAATCAACGAGCAAACATTTATTGTATATTTCGTCGCTGTATATATAATTAAGCCTATGTGCCGTTTTAGTACATTCTGAAATAAACGAATGAAACTGTTTTAAAAAATAATTGCACAGACTAGATTTTACTATAATTAATTACTAGGCAGACTTTCCAGATGAACAGCAAATGTTTTTTTTAGTATATCTCTATTATTAATATGAAAAATTGAAAAATTTATTCATTCATTTGAGAATTAAACGGCTTCATTATATATACAGCGACGATTTAGCGTTTATAATAAAAATAACTTTCCTGGATTTTATAACACAAGGTCACTAAACCTTTTCTTAGCAATAAATATATCTTTGATATACCGAATCTAAAATATATCCACATAAATATCACTCTATTGTTTAGATGTATTTAAAATAAAATGATTAATGAATTACGTTTGTTCGAGCACACATTAAAATACATTAATTTTTGTATATATGTTTTTAGGTTTTATAAACTTCGGACTCATAGTTTAGAGCAAAGTTTATATTAAAAACAATGATTGAAAATGAAAAAATATAATACAAAATTTAAGAATCACTGTAAAAATAAATTGTTCATCGTTTGTTTATAAAGCAACATATAAAATTTTTTCCTGAGTACAAATAAACCATGTAAAAAATCATTTAAAAAGCACGTACAATCAAGCTGAAACGTTTATGTGCATTCGTTAGCGCGAGCTAGGGCGACGTATTTTTTCCTGTCATGCTGGACTTTTTTTTCTTAATATTTTTTACTTTGAATATTAGATGGTTTTCAAAAACACTATAAACCATGATGAAGCATAACTTATATTGCAGTGTGAAATTTTATAAGGGTAGTAAAAACAGTCTTTTGACATAAAAAACGATCCAAAAAGGGTCCTGTAAATTGTTACCTGCAGAACCCATTTGAACAACGTTTGTGGGTTGTTTACCTAACCTCAGCAATTTAAATGCTAAAAAAATGGTTTTAATGTGAATAAATCCACCCTACTCAAATCTTTGTACCTTGTATGAAATCGTTTAAAAACACTAGTAATAGATATATTTCCAGATCGAATAACACAATTATATTTAAAATTGATTTTATTATTTTTATGTATCTACTTATTTTTTATTAATTACACCTACATGTTTCGGAAAAACTTTTTCATCGTCAGGGTGTACATGTAAAAATATGAAAACGAATAATGTCTTTTGTTTTTCGATTTTCTAAATAATTTGATATAAAAAAAAATTATTAAGTTGTTTATTACACACAATTATTAGAATTTTTTTTAGAATTGGGCTGGTAGTTAAATTTAATTGATTAAGGAGGGGGGCATTTTTAATTTTTTAAATGAATGTAGGAATAATAACATTGCAAGAATATTGCGTCAAAATATAAAGTCAATCGGAGCAAAATTGACGAAGTTAGGAACATTTGAGCGATGCTCAGAATGATTTTCTATACAGTTGCCGGCAAATTTCTTGAAATTTTTTGGCGTAGTGGGGGAATGCGCAGAAGACAAAATTTGGGTCTGGTTGGTGGAATGGTACATGCGCAAACTTCCCCCCACTACGCCGTAAAATTTCAAGATGTTTGCCGGCTACTGTACCTGCTCGGGCATCAGAGGGACGCGCTTACTTGATGATTATCGGATGCCCTATTGTATTGGAAGAGTTTTGCGTAGACAAGGAAAAAAGATGCTCTAGATCTTCTTGATAAAAGCACTTTGCTGTATGGACCTGGCATCGACGACCATGTGTAGTTATAAAAAAATTGTCGAGTTTTATTTTGAATTTTATAGTGTGCAAAACTTTAAAGCGTTTTTCAGAAACATGTCACTTTTGAAGTTCGTGTACGCCATAACTCAAAATCTATTGGAGCGATCGGTTTGAAATTTTGCACAGTACTTCTTCACGTAATTCATCAGGTAATGCCGGAGCTTTTCTTTTTTAAAATAATAATTATTTTTACAGTAACAAATTGGCCGATTTTTGGTTTCCAAGTGCTGCCAAAAATTGAAAAATCGAAAAAATCTTCCCGGCGTTACCTCGAGGAACATCTCCTTAAAAAAAGTATTTTAATTTTTTTGTTTCAGATGATTCTGTTTCGAGTTATGATGAACACCGCAAAACAACTTTTTTCGAGGCGCCTCCGGAAATTCACTGCCACTCGTTTAAATATAAATATTTTGCAATGAAGATTAAACAAAATAATGTTTATATAATGTATTATTATATAGAAAATAAGTAAACAAACTAGCACTACCTGTATCGCCAAATTTTTTTCTTAAAAACATGCCTTTTTTTCACCGAATTAACCTTACCCCCCCTTAAATTCGGTTCATAAGATATTTTTTTGGCTATAAATTTGCTTTTTTTTCTTCTTATAACCAGTTTTTAAATTGACAAATAAAAAGCGCGCATTGTTATTTTACAAGTCTCTGAATAAAAAGAGAATAGGTATAACATTAATACGTATTTCCTAGATAAATAAATATTGCACAGTCGAGTCCGGGTAGTTAAAGAAAGAAAAATATTTTCCGACGAACGAACACATTTGGGAAGTAAACCTCGCTATATTCGATAACGAGGCATGATTTCAGTTGACACTCGATTCGGGAATCGTCTGGTGGCTGCGAAGCGGAGGCACATCGCGGAGTCAAAATTTGAGATACTTCGCAATATAAAGCTACGACACGCGAAATAAAAGGGGAAACTATTCCACGCCACGGCAGCCAGCCGAGGGAGAGGATATATGATACGAGTGATTTTTCATTTGCAGGCATTTAATGGAGAGGCGAATGGAATCTTAAAGAATAAGCCCTATTGTTGGAGCGCGCAAAAAAATTTAACGAACGGTTAAAGTAAACAAACAAAAAGAAGTATTTGTATGTATGTATGTATATATGATATATATAGTATCTATATATATCAGTTATATAGATATATATATATGAGGCCCTTGGTCTTATAAAGGAGACATTACAGAAAAGCGAGGGAGTCCAGAAGGTCCTTTTGTTGAATATATCTAATATATATATATATATATATCTTAATATATATATATAGATAATGTGATTTTTAAAACTTTCTTTACGTTTGCGGGATTGCATACCGAACGATCATAGCAATTTATAAACGTTATAATCTCAAATTTATTCATAATCAAGTCAGAACCAGTTCTATTTTTACATTTACATTTTACATAGGTACATAGACATTTTACTCCAAAGATCCCGCACTGACAGAAAATAATTTATTTATTACATTTTACAAAACCGAACGGTTTCACGTTCAAATATTTAATTAACAATGCTAAAGTAACTAAAAACACGAATTAACGAAGATTAGAAGTTTCTTGGAAGTTATAATAAAATTGGACTATGTAGACAAAATAATAATACTGAGCACTTAGCGTAGTATTTATTACATCCGGAGAACGATAGAAAACACCATATAATGATCCAGATATTGAAATTGTCAAGAAGTTTAAATATTTCGAATCTGTAATTATTTACGGCCGTAGATGCGGACTAGAAAAAAAATCAAACCAAACAAGGGTATGGCGAAGAGCTCATTGTCCGGACTTGAAAAGATCACAATATATCGAAAACAACTAAGGTCAGGCTTGTGCAGCTTCATACATTCGAAGTGTCTCTTCGGTGGAAAGCGAGGAAAAGATTGATAGAATTAAGATGTGGTGCACGTATACCGCAGACAGCGAGAGGCTCAAATAGCTCCAATCTGCAGGGATTGCGCGACGAGGGACTCGTCACCATTGGTAAAAAGCGATGCAAAGTGCGCACTTCTCTGGTGCCAGCCCAGATCCGCGGGACACCGACGGTGAGTGACAGAATATGACCCTCGGTCGCGTGGGACAGACGTGGAAGAAGAAAGACTAATGAACTGTTGTGACATACACACAGCATACGCAGTAATCGGTACTAAGTACAGTCAAATTTATTATGTCTATAAATTAATCGAACAGTTATTATACATTAAATTCGATTTTAAAAATTTAGATTAGGAACATAAGAGCGCGTGAACAGTGTTGAATATTAATATATTTATATTATCTGAAGAGACCATGGACATAGGGCGCCATCTATTGACTGGAACACGCAGCTGGGCACGGGCGGAGCCGAGACGCGGAGGCGGGTCACCGGAGGGCGCAGACAGTAAAATAGTAAAAGATAATATATTTTCTCCTTTCTCATGTATTTTATTTGTTCTTATGTATATTATAATATCTCTGCAAAAATTACTTTTATACTATATTATTTCACTTATCTGCTAAAACACACACACACTCACGTGTATATTATATAGAGATATATATATATATATATATATATATGTATATTGTGATGAAATAATTACGCACTAAATAAAAAATAATAATAAGAATCGCGATTAATTTCAGTACTACCCATCACTAAATGTGTGTCCCATCACTAGGCCTAAAAAGGTTATTTAAACTCGCGCGCGGGAACAAAGGCTCTCTTTGATTTTCTGCCAGACTAAAACACCCTAAATAATCTAAATTTTACAACTGAAATATAATCTGTAATGTAAAAATGTAAAGATCTTTGATGCAGAGTGCTACTTAACATCATTGTGTAAATAATATATGTAATCTTCTACCACGGACTGTGATCCATTATTTTTAAATAGCAAGGGATAAAATTAATAAATATCTCTGATATAAAATATTGTGATTCTAGTATATTTTAACTAAAACCCTCCCGCATACGGAGAGTCAAATCCATCGCGTAATCTAATTTAATATAACGCAATAAATTGTAGTCATCATCATTTAAATCAAAGAGTAATACATCAAGATTTAAATTCTCCCGCGATTAAATACTGCTGTGTGAGATACGGTGTTAAAAATTCTAGAACTGATGTTTCATTTTACGAACCTTAAAATCAAGAGACCAGTGAAAATAAACTAAAAAACAATTCGTGAGGTACCCACCTTTCAAGCTTTTTCACCTTACCAATTTGCTTCAAGTGGATTAAAACAGTTTTATCACTAACACCGCAGCCTGCAGCTAACTCGGATGTGGTTTGCGATGGATCCGCTTCCACAATAGCCTTCAAGTCTTCATTATCAACTTTGGTCTCCGGCCGTCGAACCAAAAACGCACTGTGTTTTCTTTTGCGGCACCGTCGCCATACACATCATTAATCCTTCGAGCCGTTTCTGCAGCACTGGTGCAACAGTGGAACTCGTACTCGTAAATAACGCGATATTTCAAGTTTTTCATTTTGTAAACTGAGTGACGCAAAGAAAAAAACAATTGAGGAAAAAACAAATGAATTATAATTTTCAAAACACAAATACATGAGTAAATAGCTGCATAAATTTGGATTTGGAATTCCTAACCAAAGAGAAGATTTGAGATCAAATTTGCCAGTACGGCAAAACGCCAATTTCATATGTAAGGATATATATATATATATATATATATATATAGGGGTTAGCTGAGTGGCAATTCTAAAAAAATAATGTAATGTAATGTAAAAAAGATTAACTATCTTCATCTATACCGTAGGCCTACTGAGGTGAGACAGATAGTTGCGCCTGGTGAAACGGGTCGGAACCCTCATATTGATGGCGTAAAGTAATTTGAGGTATCCAGGTCGTAGGTACATCAACATGTCGTAAAGCAACATCTTATGACGTTCAGGCGCATTGTATAATAAATCATATTGAAACTTTGGAGCGAAAGTTCGTAATTGGCATTAAAATAATCCAATCAGTAAGTCAGAATTTATTTTGATAGGTGTAGTGAAAAATCTTTTAAGAACATATTTAGAACCACAAAATACCAATACATTTTAAAGATAGGTTACTACACAGTGTGAGATACGACTAACGTAACGAAAGAAATAGGGCTGGGGTGGCAACACCGCGTTGCTATTCTTCCGGCAGATCGGAATCCCGAGAGGCGTTAAGGGAGGAATAAGAAAAATAGGAAATGAAGTGAAGAAAATTTTACACGGACGGGAGAAGAAGGCGCCGCGAGGTGGTCGGGGGGACCCGGGGAATGCGAAAGGTTCAACAACGCAAAACTGTTAAAATTGTAGAAAATCACTCCTACCAAAGACATGCGTCCATATCAAACTAAAAGGCAATCTGTATCTGAATGTTTGATAAAGCGTTTCTATAACACTAATTTTTTTCCAATAAATACGACAACACTCCAGTTGGATTCAAAGACCTTTCCACAACATATTTTTTACTCCCTTTCTTTTAACTCGTAGCGTCTGATTGTCTGCTTGGCTGCCGAAAAAACTTTGGATCGATTTTTTAACCCTTTTCCCGTGATCCGATCGAGCTGAAATTTTGCGGGCAGACTCATGACGATAATAAAAATGATCTAACAATTTTTCGTTAAATTTTTTTATATAATTATAGTATAATTTTGAATTTTTTATTACTCCCGTAGCGTCGCCCGACTCGAGCCCGACGCGTGGAGTAGGCGCGAAACCTGTTTCAACAAGTAATTGAGAAAGGGAGTATAATAAAAACTTGGTTTTTATGGGTTATAAAAACTTAGTTTTTATGGGTTATAAAAACTTAGTTTTTTACTTATGGGACTAATCGAACAATTTCAAAATTCGCATAGCGAGATAATCAACAAAAATAATGACAGCATTTTAGTGTTTAAGATAAAATTTAAATTGCTGCAACAAAGGAATTTTTTGGAATTTCAAAATATTTTGAAATCCACAAAATAATGAGGCTGGATGACGAATAGGTACGAAACGGAAACTTTCTAAAAATCCATGGATCTTCTGACGCTATTTGGATCTATTTTTATAAGCATAGTTATGAAAACGGCAGCTAGCATTACTTTCAAAGCTCAAATTGGTGACATTTACTTATCTTGGTTTTGCTTTTCGTTTTGAACAAAATATAAATCTCGTTTTGTATGTATTTCACCATGAATAATACGTAAAAAACATAATGAAATACTTACAAAACAAGATTAATAAAAATAATAAACATTGGATATGATTGATTCGGATAGTAAAAAATATTTTTATTATATACTATAATTGATTTGGCGTTGAAAAGATTCGAAACTACTGTCAGGATGAACGTTCGGATACAAAGAAACTTGTAAATTAAATATGAATAGAAATTAACTAATAGACAGAGGGTGGCCACTGTTGTGCCAGGCGGGGGAAGGGGAAGCTCATTATTGGATAGATATGTTTAATGGATTATTAATTATATTTATTTAAATAAAATTAATAAAAATAAACTTAGTTTTCACCACTTTTGTATTGAAAAAAAATAAACCAGAGCCCATGGCGCTTTCGTCGGGATACAATTGTATACGATTAATTAATTAATTAATTTTTTGTATACAATTGTATCCTGACGAAGGGGTCATCGGCTTTGAAACAAGTAGATATTTTTTTCAATACAAAATGGTGAAAAGTTTATTTTTAATAATTATATTAATAATGTCATCACAAAATTATTTTGCTGTTTTTGAAGAAGAAGTTATATTTATTTTAGGTTTTAACTGAAACTTTTAAAGACCGTATAATGTCGAATTGTAAATTTATGAAAACTTAATACAAAATTGTATTTCAATATTCAATAATTAGTTTGTGCACAAAAATAATATACGTAAGGGCTTTATAGAAACAATTTATACATTTATTAAAATATAAGAAATATGGGATGGTTATAGAATAAACAGCATATACATTAAATAACACAAATTAATTTTACATTTGATTTGCTTATATTACGATCCAATGTTTCTTCACATCTTTTTAAAATTTTTCAGAACTCGACAAATCTATCTGTTGATATGTCTAATACAATTTTATTCTCCCGCAAATAATTCATTTCCTTACGTTATTTTTGCCGGATTTAGATATTTTTACGTTGCATCGATGCGTTTTCTGTTTTTTAATTGGTGTTCGTAAATTACCCATCCGTAAATTAATTATTGCGTAAATATTTATTCAAACATAACAATAATTTCATAAATATTTTCACAAAAAAATAATAAGGCGAAAAATTATACTAAATATAAATTAAAATCAAATATTTTTTAAAATTGACTTTCTGACTTTCTCTTACTAACGAAAATTATCTGTATTATCGAGGTAATATATGTAGGTATTACCATTTGGCAGATAGATTTTGGTTATGTACTTTTGTGTTAAGAAGCTTTCCAAATATAAATGTGTCAGATTTAGTTGGAAGACTCGGGACGAGGAAAGCGCTGAGTGAGCCCACTGCCGCTCGCCTCGGGCCCGGCACGCCCCAGAAAGATTCGCCCCGGAGGGTTCGCTAGGGTTGGGATTGATTTTCACGCGTTTTCCTGCAAGCCTGTTAAATGATAAAAAGAAAATGATTATAAGAAAAGACCATAAAAAAAACTTTATTTTATTTGATGCTCACAGCAAGTACTTACTAGATTTTAGACATAATTTAAATAATAAATGGGGTTAAAGCATTCCTCTTTCTTGCGCTTTATTTGTTCGGCGGACATCGGCTATCGCACATTTTTCACCATGATAAGCCCTGGATATGCCTAGGGTTCTTCAACCGTGATGTTACCATTCTTCCAGGTCTTATCTGCAGACTGATCAATGACCATAACAAGACGAAAGAAGATATATGTTAACGTGCCTTTGTGTATACGCACCGCGTTTATTGAAAGTACACTATACTAGCGCGCGGAGCAACGCAATACTCGAGTATATTTTCCGATCCTTATGGCACGCATCAGTTGCGGAAAGTATACCCTGCTAGTACGTTTTGTGTTTGTTTGTTTGTGTTTGTTTTGATAAACAGTGTTTTAGTAAACAACTGAAAAATAAATGGATTTTGAAGTAACTAGTGTACGAATTACCTAATAAAGTGTTAAATGATTACCAAAGACTCATTAGATACTGAATTTTTAAATAAACCGGATATTTTATACGAACCGTATATTTCGCAGAGAAGCAAATATCGACGTTTCGCTGAAATCTTATTCAGCTGCATCGGGAGAGCGTCCTATCACGGCGGAGGTGTAGGCCGAACTGATTATTTTTTCCAAGGTCGTAAATTATATATGTACTTTGCTGTGGAGAGTTTACTTATTCTACGATAGAGGTCGCCAGTGTGCAATATGTACTAATTAGGTACATCTTCGACATTATTTTGATGGATTTTAGAGCATAGTGGACCACATCAAAGGTGTGGCTCCGGGAAATGCTTCTTCACCCCCAATTTAACTTGGAAAGTACATCCGAGCGTTCTGATTGGCAATTGTACTTTCAGTAGCATTTTTTGTACCATAACCAGAGATTTTAGGGCAATTTTTATTGTGCAACAATTCAAAACTGAATAATATGTAACAACGAGTCTTCATTGTTCCCTTTTTAAATTAATAATATGTAGATTCATTCCCACATAAATAAATCTGATCAGGGATATTGGAAGGAACTGAAGACCTACAACTCATTTCAAATGCTGAACAATATTAAAGAACGTGTTTTATTTGATTCCACGAAAAAACGTGGGCGTTCGTCGGGGGTGGGGTCGGTGGACGTAGCAGAAAGGTCATAAATTTCCCCTCAAATTGGGTAAAGTTCACGAGGGAGGGAAATAGCGCTTTGAATTTGATTGCCAATAGACATTTAAATGCCAATTTCAACTATGTATGTACTAGATGAAACAGAGTCAGGTTCGATGCGACCATTGCGCAACCTACAGGTTCATTTTATTTACTGCCTGCAATAAAACAAATCGTAAAAGGTTCTGGCGGGTAAATCTTTTTACATTCAATCATTAATTTGGCGACGGAAACGTATATTGAAAAACTTCTTTATGTGTATACGTGTACAAACTTGTGGAATGTTTGTTTTTCTGAAGCAGCGAGAAATCTCAAACGGTGAAAACTCTGGTTCCAAGTTTCACAGCTAATTCTGTCTATAATTTCTAGATCAACGCGAATATTTTCAGCTGCCAGTATTATTACACTATCTCTAGTCGCCGTATTGTTTGTTTCATATTATCGATTTTGTAATAAGAAAAAAGGTTTCGAAACTAGAGCGTTGTTTTTACCGCTTTCTTTCGACTATTTTCTTTCTTACATGTATAAATCAGCGTTTTTTAATGAAATATGAAGGAGCATGAAATTATTATACACAAAAACTCAAATCTCAGGTGGAGCCGAAATAGTGGAGAACGGGTTCAATCGTACCTTATTTTTCCATTACTTTCATAGCATTATTTGTTCCAAAAGAGCTTGGACCTCAAATAATCCGTGAGAAGTTTTAAATATTAAAGGTTTGAATAGAATTTTCAAAAGTAGAAGTTCTTAACGAGATTCGCTCAGAAAGTTGAGACATCCATCCATCCGCACTGAGATTATTTGAACAGTGAGAGAGATTTACTAACCGGTAACCCTCCTTTTCTTGGCAGCTTTGGAGTAGCAGATGAGTGCGCCCAAGAAGAACACGGATGACAGCATCTCAGCCCGACCCACGACACCAGTTACCTGAAGAGAAAATAAAATATAACCGTGAGATTCGTGTTAGCAGAATAGAGGTGATTCAAATATAAATATATCGATACACTTGCATCTATATCAATATACACACTATTGAAAAAATAGTATTAAAATTGCTTAAAAAAATTAAAACCAAAGATCAAGTCATTTCCCCGCGAAGGTTATTAGAGACACACAAATATTGCCTCGTACACATTCATACATACATTTTCGCATGCAAGCTCGTCGATTGTTGACATAACTGTCTAAAAGGAACATTTTTTAGTATTTGATTACACTAGTCATGCCAAGCCTTGTTGTGTATCTTTCTTACCATAATCCCCTCATTCATTCGTCCAATATAATCAAACCTAATCAACCCTTTTTTAATTCTATTCACTACGCTAAGATCGTAATGGACACAACTTGACTTCACCTTTATTTTCAATTTGTAATTCAATTTTTAATGTGAGATAACATGACCTACTATCGAAAGATGGACATTCATGATGATATATTACACATAAATAATATAGTCATCTGCAATGTACATCTGCTATTAAATTATATATATATAAAATAAATAAATGCTATTAAAAAAAAAACTAAAGCAAGCTATTAGTTAAAGTAGCTAGATTTGATAAAGTAAAATATGATATGATATGTGAGAGGATCTTTACAATATGGCCTGATTACGGCACGATGTGGTTTCAAAGATAAGCTACTTATAAAAAAATCACATATAAATTGTTCTTATGAGACCGCTATCAACTGTGTATGCTTAAATAGTTTTTTTTAACATCCTGTTACGTTAATAAACTGTTTTTACCAATAAATAATATATAAATAAATATTATCGCAAGCAATACACCCCTAAATATTACATATAGTTCACATTCAATAATGTCGGATCTGGGTCCAGTGTGAGCAAAGCGACCATTTGACACGTCACCGCCTGCTGTTCATATCAGGACCTCTCTGTAGGGGAGGCCAAGGGGGCGATTCTCTGTAGGGATACATACACACACACATACACACACACACACACACACACACACACACACACACACACACACACACACACACACACACACACACACACACACACACACACACACACACACATACATGATACCGTTGGTTATAGTCGGATATCAGAAACATAAAATAATGGATGTGTTCGTGATAAGCACAAAGTAAACGTCTGATGTGGCTTAATGTTTATTGTTAATTCTTCCGAGAATACGTTGTTAATTTTTAAGTTTTCCACAAATGCGCATGGATATAAAGTCTGTGTCTATTAGAACAGTGGTATAAGCATTTAATATTAGTATTGTAAATATAATAATTTAGAAAGATAATTTAGATAAAAATGCTCGAACCCAGAACCGTTTGTCGGTAGAGAGATTTAATCGATTATGATGCCCAATGTAAAAGTACCGAGATAAGGGAGGCATGAAGACGGAGAACAGCCAAGGGGCAGAATGGAGCTTCTAATTCTACGCACGGGAAGATCTCAATTAAGGTGGCTTGGATTCTAAATTCTGGGCTTTCACGAAGACAGATGAACGGTCCGGTCCAAAATAAAAACAGGACAGTTGAGGTTTTTAGATGCTACGACTGATTTCACACGGCATGTTTTGAATGTTACGCCATGTTATAACTATTATCATTTGAGGTTTTCAATCTTACAGAGACGTGATTAATCATGATTTTTGTACTTTTTAAAACATTTGGACGATTATGGACGACGGTTCCTAGACTTTAATAAAGTATTTTTTAAAAAGTTGATAATAATCATAACGAAGCCGTATATTTAGAATAACCCTAAATATCTTCGCATTCTTAAATAAATATTTTACACATTATTAAGATACATTAAGAGTAATTTTTGGTTTCAGTAATTGGTGAAAATATAGGTAATTTAATAAATAAAAAAAAATTGCAAAGCAGAGAGATATGGAGCTGCATACAGTATCAATGCAACAGGAATATGCAATCTCGTATATACTGTCCAGGATGAAAAGTACTCGTTTCTTTCGGGCACGGGTAGAGTATGCACTATATATAAAACGTTAATTTATTATCTAGTGCCTATTTTTTCAAAAAACGACAAATTCCATGCCAGACGAGTAATTATCAAGCTCGAGTAAAATGTAAATTTAAAACTCGAGCAAAACTGTTTCGCAAATAATTAAATTCTAAAGCAATGTTTTACATAAAATAATCGGTAGCGTTTCGATAGCTTTATATAAAATAATCGGTAGCGTTTCGATAGCTTTATATAAAATAATCGGTAGCGTTTCGATAGCTTTACATAAAATAATCGGTAGCGTTTCGATAGCTTTACATAAAATAATCGGTAGCGTTTCGATAGCTTTACATAAAATAATCGGTAGCGTTTCGATAGCTTTACATAAAATAATCGGTAGCGTTTCGATAGCTTTACATAAAATAATCGGTAGCGTTTCGATAGCTTTACATAAAATAATCGGTAGCGTTTCGATTATTTTATGTAAAGCATTGCTTTATAACAATACGGCGGAGATTGTTGTTTTAAAAAAATTGTAACAAAAATAATATGGCGAAGAAAACATGTGAATGTTTCTTAAAATATAGTAATAAAAAAATGGGTAAAACTATGATCTGTCGTCTTTCACGCGACTTTCGACACGAGACCCTCATCTAAAGTCTCATTCGTGTACACGCCACTATGGCGCACCGTTATGGTGTTTCCGAGATGTACGGAGAAACAACCATGTACATGACCCCGATTTACATGGGAGTTTCTCCAATTACAATGTACAAATATGGAGACAGAGTTCACTTTTTCCAAGAGAAAAAATACAAATATATATCAATTTTGCGAATATAACTTATACACTTTTATGTACAACTTATTTTTATACACTTTTGACCAAAAATATAATATTTACTGATAACATGATGTCCTCTGCTCTATTCAGCGATTACAAAAAGAATTGTTACATTTTAACAGACTTTTGTAACATCAATTATGTCGTAGAAATCACCACATTTACAATAATATATAGCGTAAATACCGATCCGGGAAACTCTAAAAATGTAATAAAAGTAATGTGTATCTAAGACTGTATTAAAAATATTGTACCGGAGATAAGAATCTGCGTAATAGTCGACAACTCCAAAAAGAAAAAAATAACACAAAATCAAAAGGCGAAAGTATTTCTATATATTTCCTTACACAAACACAAACGCAAACAAAAACATCGGAGGGAAATTTGGATTTTATACGCAACGTTTGCTTTACAAACAGGGGCCAAATGTGCTGTCGATAAAAACAATTTAATTTCGTAAATATACGTTCTGCGTATATAATTTTGGAGTTTCTCTCGGAAATAAATTGAACGTACGGAAACGGGAAAAAGTTCAGAAATAAATACCGCGGTTGATTTCCAATCGGCGAAATATCTCATCGCGAAAAATTTGATTTCCAATAAAATAAATAAATTTGAAAAAGCGGATCGCTAATTAAGTGGACGGGACTATTAAAAGCGATCGTAAAAATTAACGTCGACCGTGATCCCGCTTTTGAAAGTTGTCCGCATATCAAAAGACATCAATTTAAACCCCCCATTCCGGTTTCAGAAAATAAGCCCGGCGCGTTTTAACCTTCGCCATGTTTGGCGCCCAAATTCCCCACTTTCGCGCCGAATTCAAATTGAAATTATGGACTCGACTGGCGCGGGATCAAAATCAATGCAATTATCCCGCTGAAAGCTCGCGAAGCAGCGCCGGAGGGCGAGGGGAGGGGAGGCATTCTCACAGTTTCTATCGGATGTTCAGGAAGAAGGCTCAGACATGATCTGTATGCAGATGACAGTTATGGCCCCCTCGCCAATTTGCCTAAGCAGCCGGAGCGACCGACTCGTAACTCGGGTGAAGGAATTGGCTTATTATATCGACGCGACACCGGCGCGGCGCCCCGCGCGGACATTGGCGGCGAAGGAACGAAGATATGACGTTTTACAAAAACTTGTCAAATCACAGGAAATATGTCACTGTACATTATTGTATTGTTATTTTTGAAATAAAGATTAATATGCGCGGGACAATGAAGGTTTTGTGCGACCGACTCGCTCGGTTTTCATCTCTGCGTGTTGTATTGATGAAGGCCGAGCGAGGAAGTCGCTTTAGCATAAAATAATGCCAACCAGGCGGCGAAAGTGCTGGGCCGATATGGACGCTTTTGCGCATAGAACGGCTCAGGGTATGTGGTGGGTCCCCTTCATTGTACATTTATTTCCAACAATTTTTGAGATAAACTGCGATGAATTTGATTATGCGATTGATGTTCGATTGTAAGGATGATTTCGTAATTTTCGATTCAAAGTTCGGTTTATCATTTATTGCCTTTGCTCAGATCTACAGCATTCCCAATAGTTCACTGAAATGAGCCATTGGTGGCAGACTTGACTAGATGATTACATCTTGACTACATACTTGACTACATCAACCAAAAATCGTCGCCAAATTTTCTTCGGTTTGTCCATTGTCGATCGGGTCACGTTAATTTAATTTTTAATAATTTTAACCTGCACTGCTTTATCATAATGACGTCATCCAAGTATAATTATTCAGGAACTCAGCCTTTCGAGCGCCGTTCTGAACGTCTTGGAGAAAAAAATGAATATCGCTCGAAAATAATTCCAGATTTGGTGTAAAATGAATCTGTTTTTCCTCCTCACTCCTCGCGGAGCAGCGGCTGATACTGAAAATCGAATGAAGTTTATTTTCAGCACATTTGATAGCGGTAGTTGTGCTCTATCGATTGCAATTTTACATGTAAATTGATATTTACATGTAAAATTGGTCAAGGCGTCGCGGAGCAGCGTGCAAAAATATAAAAAATGGCAAAAAAAGCTCTAAAACGAACGCCATTCCGTGGACACGCAATTCGGAACAAAAATTTCCTGTAGACCTGACGTGCACTATCGTGCGCTTTGTGTAGGAAGTTGTGGCATGCTAAGATTTTTTAATCGAATTATTAAAAAAACAGAAAAAGTATTTTTTGGGTGGATATCAAGAAAACTGGAGGGGGTAGAAAAAATCGAAAAATGGGCAAAAAATGGTGCCTTATTATTCGATTTTTGAATTTCATTCAAACTATGCAAACAGTTGTAGAAACATCGCGCTCGTAAAAAAATCTAAAATGGGTTTTATTTTTGTCACGCTGCAAGAAAGAGACGGATGTAAAATTCCAACTTACAAAAGAAAGACGGCCAGATTTTGCATCTTTTGCACCATACATATTTTAGATTTTTTTCTTAAACATGTTAAATTGCAAATAAAAAATAATCTAAAAAATAAAATAAAATTTCGTTTTTGAGAAGGGCCCAGCGGAAGGGTGTTAGGTGGGAGGTCCCGAAAAATAAAGTAAAAATCTGAACCCAAAGAGGGTTTCGGGAAAAGTTTTCATTTTCAGGATCGGACGAAAACTCGCAAAGTTATTAACGTTGCAAAGTGGTTTTTCGGATTAAAATGAAAAACGCTGAAATTCGATTCAATTCTGAGGAGAGATGTCCCGCGATGAATGTATTTCCCAAAGACTCGATTCCAAAACTTGAAATTTTTGGAATCAAGCTCTCGGTGGACGAGATTTTTTGCGAAAAACGAAAACAATTAAAATAACCGTGCCTACCGATAAAGTTGTCAAAATGCGTTGTCACCGATGTTGACTCGACGTGCAAAATTTCAGTTCGATTGGACGACGGGAAGTGTGTTAATTTTCTCTTCCAATAAATTTCCACGCACACGTACGGCGTCGAAACTAATATAAAGAATTTTAAAATAGATAATCTTAGAATGATATTAATTTATTTTTAAAATTGAGTTTATATTTTATTAAGATTTATACTAATGATAAAAATAAGGTAGTACATTTGAACACTTATAATTTTGATAAACGTATTCTGAACATAATGTAACAACGATATACCGCAAAGCATATTTTTCTTAAATGATAACTCAGTACTTTACTACCTACTTAAGTTACACAAAAGGGCAAATTTATTAATTATAAGTGGTGTTGCGTAGGCGGCACAACAGACAACGAAGATTAATAACAAAATAACAAGTTCCTTGATCATCCAATCAACTCGGTAATAATTATCTTAGGAACCTAATGTAATCAAGAGTATGATCGTTAGGCTACCGAGAAAATTAGATTTGTTCAATAACCAAATTAACATAAACACAAATATTGGAAGAGAAGAGGTTTCAAATAAATTATTTCCACCGAACAAAAAGTAGCCAAACGCGATAAACAATGGTTTGGTACCTACTCTGTACTAAAAGTAACTTAAGTCTAAAACAATCTGTACACATCTCGATGCGAATAAAGATTAATAAAATAAATATCTCGTGTAAGATCACTTTTAAAAAACAGAAGAAAACTATTACCAAATAAAGTGGGAAACACAACCTATTAATTGGAAATAATCCTCGGCTAAAAGACACTAAACAGACAAACTAACTAACTAAAACTAACTTACCATCACGCCGTTTCCCCGTGGGCGTAGACAGAGAAGATAGAGCGTTTGATAATAGTTGCCCGAGCTGTAAATGCCGCCATTTTGACTTCGTTCGTTAATCCATCAGAACTCGAGAGTGTTTGAAGTATTAGCAGTTGATTGGCCGCCACTGCCAAGCGAAAAAAACTCATCCAATCGGGAAATTTCTAGATATTTAGAATAGAGGGTTTATAGGCATTTTTCATGACAAGAGATGTTTGTTGGAGCGAGATCTCGATGAAAGTTTAAACGTGATAGACGAAGATCGCTCCTATTCGTAGTAATAAGTGAATTGCGAACCTTTTTTAGGGAATTAAAAATAAAAGGGTTAAATAGTAGCCGTAGGTAGTTTTAATTAAAGAACATTAAGTCAGGGGAATTATGTGTTAAATTTATAACTACGAGTAAGTTTTTGCAAAAAAACTGAAACTATTAAATTATAGATAGTATAGACCAGGGTTGTTGCCGATGCAAGTTCATACTGTATCAGCGAATGCTGATTTTTTCAGATCAATATCAGGGGAAGCTGATGTTGATGCCGATGCTGATATTAATAAATTACTTAAATAAAACATATCCAGCTATACAATTATTAGCAAATATATATATATATTATTTTGAATAAAAGACAATTTATAGTTAATAATTGTATACAGTATAAGTATACATATATGTTACATGTTTTTGTTATATATTTTTTTCAAAAATCATCTTTTGGAAGTCTTTTACGAGAATAGTCTGTTTTACAAATACTACACTGTGCACTTGTACCGTATTGCACTTTTCATTGGAGGAGGCACTATGAATTTGAATAAGGTTAATTTGTTATTATAAGGTACACCACGCAGCGCACATCACACAATAATTCACTGGCGTCCAACCAATTTATATTGACAAAATAATCGAATGAGGAAACGTGTGACAGCTTTTTTTGTATAACTTACTGTCTATGATTGGTATACATAAACATAAACATAAACTCCACATGTCTTGCGCTAGGGCCCGCCTTCAACGAACACGTTACAACTTGAATGTCAGCATTGATTGTTGCTGATGCTGATATTCGCAACAACCCTAGTATAGACTACCCAATACTTAATAAATGCAATACGTATTTAAAGTAAACGCAAACAAAGCGAAGCTTATGTAATTGGCAAAGGGTATTTTTTTAGATTTTAAGGACGGTATAGTTATTGTACAATTCAATGATTTTTAAACGAATTACATTATTCTCGGCATTTTTCGAAACCCTCCTCTCCTTTTTTTTACTTTTAGGGATGATATCTCAAAAACTACGAAACTAATATTGTTCAAATTAAGTACAAATCTTCCTAATGACAATGTCTACGATAAAATGTACATTTTTTTTAATGTGAGGTTTGCTTATTGTGAAGTTTAAACTTTTTTTGGATTATATTTTATATTTAAGAATTTTTTTGAAAAATATACATAAAAATAATTTTCAAATGTATCTTATTTGCACAAAAAACCTATTTTTCGATAGGCTACATCATAGATATTACATCATTTGCCAACAAAATAAAAAACTTTTTAATTTTTAATTTTTATATTTACATTTAATTAAATTAATAAAACCTCTGGCGAAATGATTATCTCCGAAAGCTGCGTGCGCCATGGAGAAGGACCTTTGCGGGACATTTTTTCTTTGAAAAATTAAAAATGATTGTTCTAACGAAAAATATTGATCAATGTGTACCGTAAATAATAATACTAAAAATAATATTATATGTGCAATAGTTTCTTCAAAAATTTGTATCGAATTAGAATGGATTTTGTGATGCCTCAAGGTGGTGTAACCCATTAATTCGCTAGCCGTGTTCCTCGAATTAGTATAGGATCCCGTATGCTGCCCTGCATGCACGGAAGTGGACTCCGGGGGTGGTGAACTAGAAGAGACACGCTACAGGAAGACGGAAATGGCGGCATATCCTGCAGGCACTTGCAGCCTCTCTGTTGCTGCTGATTATTATGATATACGTTAATTTTATTTCATAAATATTATATTAACATCCTATACAAAATGCGGTACATTCATCGGACAGTTAAGATCATTATACCTATACCAGCAGTTAATCAATCGGCTATCGTCGATTGGTTGCTCCAGGGCCTTACGGGTGACATGCATCGTTTTTGGAGCAATTACAATACCGCCGTGCATGCGTTCGAGTTTGACACATTTCCAACAATAGTTAAATCAAGACCTATAAATTAAACGTCAAAAATATACTTACTAGCAAAAAAGTTGACGTAAGAATATATAAATATCGATTTATTTATTCTTGAAGTTATCGAAAAGTTTAATAATGTGTATGTAATATTTCCACAATTTAGATAGTATCTTAATATATTTAAAATAATAATTAACCATGTTTCTTAAAAAAAAACATACAAGTTGGTAATTTATTAAAACTGGCAATGGCAAAACTACGCACTGCATACTGAGTTTTAGAAGCAATTATAATATACATGTACATCGCCGTGTACGCATTTGTGTTTGACAAATTTCCAACGATAGATACTTTATAATCTAGAAATTAAACATCAAACAAATACATGCCTGCAGAAAAAATATAATTAACTTAAGAAAATATAAATATCGATTTATTTTGTAACAAAATATCATAAATATCATAAAAAAACTGAAATGTTAAATGACGTATGCATGTAGAATATTTCTAGACAATAAATAAAATTTAAATGTATCTTAAAATAATCTGTACACCTCGTTTCTTTATAAAACTTATACGATTTGGTTATTTGTCCCAAATGCGTTCCAATTATACTAAATAATCATGTATGCCTCTCGCGCCGTGTGGTGTTCTGAATATACTTCTGCTCTAACAGACGTGTTGTAAAATAGCGCAAATGTGTATACGAAAAAGATCATTCTAAACGTAGTTAAATATTATAGTCCATGTATTTATGGATGTATAGGATGTAAATATTATAATCCATGTATTCATGGACGTACAGGATGTAAATATTATAATCCATGTATTTATGGATGTACAGGATGTAAATATTAAAATCCATGTATTCATGGACGTGCAGGATGTAAATATTATAATCCATGTATTTATGGATGTATAGGATGTAAATATTATAATCCATGTATTTATGGATGTACAGGATTTAAATATTATAATCCATGTATTTATGGATGTACAGGATGTAAATATTATAATCCATATATTTATGGATGTACAGGATGTAAATATTATAATCCATGTATTTATGCTTGTACAGGAAGTAAATTTACTCAAATAAAGGAATTTATATTTTTTTTTTCAAAAACTGTCGTACTTTCCAGCATTAATATTAAAGGCATAAATAATTCAGTGCGCCGCTGATCGCCACGTTGTTCCACACTCCTTAGTTGCTCGTAATAATTCACACACAGGGATGAAAAGAACTGGTATTAAGAATTACGGGTGTAAAAAAAATTGAAGGGGAAACAGAAGGAAAAAAAAAATGCAGTAACAGAGTCACAAGGTTTTGAATCTGATTACTAGGCCGTGCGTGAGTACATCGTTAACTTGAATAGTCCTCGACTTCCTAAAGGACCACTAAAGGGGATGTGAGCCGTTAGCACCAAACGTCCCGAAACAGTCTTGAAACATTGCCCAAGAGATGGAATTGCTTCAGCAGAATAATGTCTTCCATTAACGCAATTTACTGTGCCTGCCATTAAAGAAAAAGACATTTTTTTTTCAAAATAACATAATCCATTTTTCGTTTGCAAAGAGTAGCTACTGAGCTATACAGAAAGGACATTAAGTGAATTATTATTTTATCAAATACTATTTCCTTCGTACCTTTAATCAACCATACATCTTAATGATAAGTAGCTACTACTCTTTGTTTTGACAAAAAATGGAAATGTATGCAACCAGTATGCTACGTAAGATGATGAAGATGAAGAAGATGAAGAAATGTTTAATATTTTGATATCGTAAAATACTGCACGAAGATACAAAAATAATACAAAAAAAACAAATAATTCAAAAAAATCACTTCGCCCTACTATACATGCCAGAGATATGATTCTTAAAACCGTAAAAATATTCTGAATATATCGCAAAACAAACTTCAACAATTGCGTGCATCCCACAAAAATGTGGAAAAAGGCACTGCGATTTATTTCAAAATAACTCGAAACCATCGAACACGTCAAAAAAGTGACTATTACATTTTTGGTCGAAAGGTTCATTTGCTCGCAAGCCATAACGAAAAACTATCCTAATTTCGAATGTCTGTCTGTACGTAACTCGTTGGAATTACAGAGACTTGAGGCCGGGGGGGCCGAGTGTGACACGTCAATTAGCGTGCTTCCATTAGTGTGCTAGGATCGATATTAATTATCATATTAAAATGTAAAGTGATTTTAACGGGTTCGAGGCTAGTTGTATGTATGCACTGTAGAAATTGATTTGTAACATTCCGTCAAGCCTCGCGGTCCCGATACTCCCCATATTCCCCTACAAGTATTTTGTGTTATTTTTCCGCCGCGTGAGTGATTAATGGATTTCTCTTTTAATAAGTGTCTCACTAAATACTGGGTGTTGCATTCTGCTATATTATTGATGACTTATTGATGACGTATTTTAAATGTGATATCGTTCCACAACGATTTAATGCTGGAGGAAAAACAATATTTTTTCCCCTAAAGTTGTATAAAATAGGTATATTAAACTAAAAAAGGAAGTGATCGATAGGCTTATTAACATCATAGTTTGATGTATATTTTTGCCGATAAAGATCTGTAAAAATACAAAAACTATTGCGAGGTATTAAAATGTTCGACGAATATTTTTGCCGATAAATTTCTGTAAAAAATAGAAAAACTACCGCAAGCTATTGAAATGTTACAGTAGCATCTCTATTATCAAGCTATTAATACGTCATATTAGCATCTTTATAATCGAGCTAATAAAATGTCATACTGATTTATCGGCACAGACTTAAAGGACGAGCTCTCCTTTTCCAATATAAATGGGAAAAGGGAAAACAAATTGAAAATTAGATTTGTCCGTACATTAGCGGGAGTCGTAAAATCGCCGCTGAGAAATTAAGTACAAAAATGCTACGACAATTAAGTAAAGCATCGCCGTGCAAATGGCGGGAGAATTTTCCAGAAGCCCGCGCTCGTAATTGTCGGGAACGAGCCGGGCGGGCTGCGCGGGCGAGGCGGCGCGCGAGCCGGCCGGACGAAACAACGACATTCATTTTTACAGCGTGCATCGCTACCGGGGAAAAGCTCAACGCTCTCCGGACGACGGGATTTAATGACGTAGCACAATTGATCGTAGTTATGCAGAAAGCAGCCAACCCACAAAATTCTAAAAATGAGTTATATACGGGTTTGGACAGCTTCCTACGATATCTTTATATGCTGAAATCGTACATGCTCTTTATGCTATAGTTTTTTGTAAAATTCAAATTTTTCTAACCCACATCAATATTAGTGAATTTTACCTCTAAAGGGACGATATTTGTTCAATCATTCTTAAAACATATTAATTTGATAACCACGACTAAGACAAACAAGACTTTTTTATACAAAATAAATATTGAAATAAAAATGACAACTGATTAAACAAACACGCTTATACTTAAATGTAATTTTAAAAATAAAAATAAATAGGTGTAGAATAAATCCAAGCCACATAGTACCTATAAAATAACTGACATATAATAATGTCACTCCTATTTCATAGAATACATCCAACCCACATAGAACAAAATGAGTCCTGTTTTTCGTACATTTTGACATTTTGCAGAAAGAAACCAACCTGTAAAACACGTCATATCTTTATAAATAAAAGTTTTTTTCTTATAATTACATTTAAAAACCATAAAAAATATCTTTACAGTAAGCCCTACGCAAAAAAATATGCAATAATGCATTAAATATCGACATATTAGGTTTTTGTAGATTAAAATTTTTAGAAGCCATTCTCTCAGTTCCATGTTTTTTGGGTTGGCTGCTTTCTGCATAATTATGTCCAATTAACACTGTAACGTAATCTTGTAATGAAGAACGTTAACTGTAAGTGGCGTTATAAGCGAAAGCGATAAAGAGAAACTGAAAATCTATATAAAAAAATTGCTAGTCGAACGTCGCAATATAAAATTGGAAGTACACCTTTAATGAATGTAAAATTATAACAATTTACTAACAGCACCGCTGCCACTAATTGATTTACATTATATTATCCGCCGTGAAAACATTTCCGTAGTACGCCCTTTACTGTTCCCCAAGAAGGAGAACAGAAGGCGTATAATATATTCTAAAAATAAATATAAATATGATTCATTAGTGTAAATAACGACGCAATTTTATTGCGGGCAGAATAATAACAGTTTTTGTGACTCGTAGATTTTTCAAAGAAACAGTAATTATTTTAATTTTGAAAAATATATATGATGGTTTCTTTGAAGAAAAATTTGCGAGACACGAAAAGTTTGCGTGTGATTATTATTATGTGATATTGAGATGTATATTTGAGGATAATAAGTTTTTTTCTAATGCAGACATACTTATGTCTTTCGATAAACATGTTGGATGCATTTGATAAGCTTCAACAATCGACAAGCATGCATGAAAAAATGCGTGAATGTGGATGAGGTGAAGAGAGAAGGTGAGAAGAGTATGGCGGTCTGTCATTCCTCCCTGCGCTTGCGGGGAACGCCTACATGTAAGTCTACACTTATAATATCTACATTTTCTCAATTGAAATTTTACATCATCTTAAACGCGATTCAACATTCAAAAGGAAGTTTTGTTTATGTATTTCAGGGTAAATTTCATTAATAATAAATTTAATAATAATTTAATATTAATAAAATTTTTAAATGTTCAGGAACTAAACGTAAAAAGTGTTTAAATAATGTCAATTATAAAGGGAATGTTGAATTGATTTACGATAGATTTTTAAAATTTTTTTAATAGATATTTTTACTCCGCGTTGCTGTTGTATTATCCACATTGTGGACCATTTTCCCGAGAGGGATGGAATCAAAAGGTCAGCTTAATGATTGCGGGCCAAAAGAGCTACCGGGCCGTGAAACCCTTCCAGGGGTCCGCCGGCCCCTGGGCTCGGTGGCTTCTGCCCTTTTGACTTCGGCAATTCACGAAAATTATCAACGTCCTGTCGAGTGCCGGCAGACTTTTCAAACCTGACTTTGAAATAAAGTTATCGGCGACATTTTCAACATTGTATTTAAATAGTTGGAATGCTATATTAATATTAAAGTCGATCTTATTATACCTCTACATATTATTAATCTGTTAATTAAAGATTAATATAGGATTTGTGGTGTGCGGTTACTAATTGATAAAGGAGTCAACTTTTACATCCAGCCCGTGTATTAAGAAATGTTGTGTGTTATATTTTTGCCATTTCTCTCATATGGGGTGGAGGCATGGACACAAAATCCGCAAGTTCAGACTTTTGAGATGTGGCTCTAATAGACGCATATTGAAAGTTTCCTGGGTGGATAGAGTGACAAATGTTGAAGTGCTCCGGCGTATGGAACAAGAACCAGAAGTGTGCTGCAGACTATCGAGACAAGAGAGCTGGAGTATCAAAATATACTATAAACGATCATAATCCAGAGGAAAAAAGTGGTAACAGAAGCGTAGGAAGACGCCGTAACTCATGGCTGCTAACTTGAGACTGGCGTAAGTAACTCGACTGAGCTGTTCCGTGTGGCGGTAAAGTCGTAATCGCCAGAATGGTAATCGACCTCCGACAGGAGATGCACCGTAAGAAGAACAAGTGTTGTGTACGGATGGCAAGCGAGTAAATTAAGTATGCAGGTAATCAGTAATAAAATACTCAGATGGTTTGAACGGTTTCTATTAACGGTCGCTTAAGAAGAGGTTGGCCCGTCATCGATGGAAGAATGGCAAAGTGGGGGAACGGCGTGAACTCCGTACCCGTTTGTCGGGTGCTTTCGGGGTAAGGTCGTGGGATTTCGACGATAGGTGTATTAAAATTAAAATAATGAAAATAAATTAAATAAAAAACTAACCCATAAAAACAAAGTTTTTACTATACTCCCTTCCTCATTGAATCAGGTTTTGTGACTACCGCACGCGTCGGGGTCATTACTGATTACTATTGATTCCAATTTGAAAAAAACATTAAAATTTCAAAAAATCCAAAATTATACTATAATAATTATTACATTTTTTAAACGAAAATTTGTTAGATCATTTTTATCATCGCCACGAATCTGCCTGCAAAGTTTCAGCTCGATTGGATCACGGGAAAAGGGTTAAAAATCGATCTCAAGTTTTTCCGGCAGACAACAAACCGCAGACGCTACAAATTAAAAGAAAGCGAGTAATAAAAACACCATGATGATAAATATTAAAATAATGAAAACCTTGTTGATATAAGATATTGTTGACCACATCTACGATTGTTATTTTCAGCAAAAAATGTGATTGTGATTGTTTAAGATTTAGGAGGAAAAAATAAAGGTGAAAACGAAATGGGAGGGAAAGATTGTGAAAAGTGGTGAAAAACACGAATGGAAATATTAATACATAATTTTTTTTGCACAAAATGCATGCAATGCGGATTCGAAACGTAAAGGTATCGGCATATTTTAATTATTTGTTTCAGATATTTTATACAATTTTACATTAAAAATATTGTTTGTGGAGCAGAATTATGAAATTGGTGCCCACGGATGATATTTACTCATTAATACAGAACGTGTTATTAAGACGAGCAATAAAACAGTTTGGAATAAAAAAACGTTTCACTAATTATAGATGCCTCGAAATTTCACTAATTTTTTGATTAATTCCCTGATTTAGCTCGTTATCGCATATGGGGTTTCTAACGGTTTGTGATTTATGGGATTTCTTTCCTATAGTCGCTTCACTCAAATATAGTTTCTGGAATTATTTTATCTATGTTTTCGTCCAAAATTTTTCTTGAAAAATTAGTTGGCGCTAGAGCAGAGAAATGTCAGAAATCCCTATTGTATAATAAATATAAAAGGTGAACAAATGTTGAAAAATATACTTTTTTAAAGAAAAAAAATTGGAAGTTCTCAAGAAAAGCCACGAAATTCTCAACAATTCAAAGGCAGCTTGAAGCATTCAAATTAAACAATAAACGTATTGTATTTAGGTACGGCGCCCGAAGCAAATTGATTAATGGAATAAAAACATGAAACAATAAAGATAACACAAATAATATTCCATACACGTCAGACATTAAGATTTGTGTACACGACCCCGGGTCAGGGGTCGCAGGTCGGCGGGATAATTGAATGCCTGTCAAACTATCCGAGAAATCCTGGAAATAAACCGAATATAAAATATAATAAGCGGCAACAGGGGCTATAAACCTTTCAAGAGTTGAGAATATAAAAGAAAATAAAAACATATAAAAACATATATAAGAATATAAAAACAGAATCTGGTTCAATATAAAAAGCAAGTGTATAAATGAAAAGTGTAAACAGTTCATAAAATGAAAAATTTCTTTATTTTAACAAATAAATATCTAAAAATATAGTTTGTTTTCACCACTTATTTATTGAATATATCAACATGTTTCAGGGCCAATGGTCCCTTCATCAGATTACAATATACAGTATAGTAACAAATTAAAAATCGACGTATAGACAGTAAAATATAAAAATAATATGTGAGAAATGAATAAATAATTAAGTACTAATATGAAAACAAATTTTAAACATAAATATTTATAAAATTCGATTTAATATATTTATAAATTTTTCTATTTCAAAAATTTCTAATTTATCCAACTGTGATTCTGTATAAATTGTATTCTGATATTTTCAATAAAAAAGTGGTGAAAACAAAGTGCATTTTTATTAATCGTATTAATAATTTTATCAGAAAATCAGTTTTCTCTTTTTGAAAAAGAAAAAATTAATATCTGTTAGAAAAATAAATCAATAAAATAATAAAAATTATTTAATTAAATAAATTTTATAAATCATTTTGAAATACACACGAAACAAATTTATTTGTCGGCCCTCGTAGCCGAGTGGGCATGGCACTGGTTTCTCACACCGAGGGTTCCGGGTTTGATTCCCGCTAAGGTCACAATTAGAGTTTGATCAAGCCATTGCGTTGTGTTTCGCTTCTCTAATTGTGCCTTTTGGCTTGTTGAAGGGTAAAATTAAAAAATAAGCCGGAAGACAGCCTTTTTCGTGCCGAGATAAGGGAGATCCTTAAATAAATCCTAACGAGAGAGTGAGATCAAGAATCCAGGCTGACGAAATGAGAAGTTTATATGATAAAGGACACGAGTCCCTCCTTCTGCATATAGTGAGGTCTCAGGTGAGGTGATTTGGACACGTCTTGCAAACATAAGAAAAGTGAGCGACAAGATGTAGCTCCTTCTCCGGAGGCAAGGCGGTCGGTGGGTTGCCCCGGATTAAGCTGGGACAAACAGCAAAACATATTGTACGGAGACAGATCGGTCAGATCGGTGGTCAACTGGTACTGAGGCGGGGCACGTTAGGGAGACATGGAAGCACCTTGTCCAGTAATTAAGATCCAGGTTCTCCTAGGATAAGGGTGTGAAGAAGATGATGAAGACGAAAATTAATATAATTGTCAGGTATAAAGGCAAAGGCAGCATTATTAAAAAATTTGAATGCAGTCATTGAGGAATACTAATTTATAATGTACTGAATTCGAGATTTTATAGAAAATATAGTTTATAAATGAATAGAAAACATAATTTCGGCGGGGATAAAAACATAAAATCAAGAATTCACTAGAATACATTTTGAATTTGTAATCCTCGGTGATAGAATTCAAAACATTTTTTTGATTTTTTGGATAGTGCTGCCTTTGCTTTTGTACCCCGCAATTAAGGTCGATAATTTAAAAATATATTTTTTTTAAAAAATGTGATAGAATGAATAAGATATATATGTATTCAAATAGAGTTTTTGTTTATGATTTATTTTTACTAAATTAGTAAAGCATTGTTATTCAGTTGCAAAAACACACTAAACATATTTTTTTCTGCATTATTCGTAAAAAGGATGCGACACTAGTCAAAACGCTATCAACAAAGTAATTTTCTATGGTATTTTTTGCTTATTTTTTATTATTTATTTAAATTGATTTTTCACTGTAATTAGTCCACCTCACATAGAGTAAACCTTTTATAAACATTCACTCCAGATCTAAGGTGTTTTGTATTAAAATAGTGTTAAAAATTGCGAAGTTACGAAACGCGGACTCCACCTCACGCACAAAATACTTCAACCCAAAACACTCTCATACTCGTAAATATTTGCATATGAACCGTACTATGTAGTAAGCATCTACTGTGCACCATTAAATTAAAATAAATAAATGTAAAAAATGTAAAGGTTTCAAATGGCAACGCGTTAAATTATGTACAACGAAAATCAATATAGTGTTTACCAAAACTTAAGACAATGGATATCATATAGATGTCACATTGTAACTATTACTCGGCGGGATTGTAAGCGAGCACGGACTGTTAGACTTCTTACCAACTTGGCCGTGTACGTCTTGGAGAAGCCGCCACCGCCGTGACCACAGCTCGGTCCCATGGCGGCTCAAGCTCCAATGCGTTATCTTTGTTGATTTTCACTAAAACTTAGAACTAGAAACTGTCACCAAACTGCACGAACTCTCTCCAATAAATGAAGCTCGTTCTTACACACGAAAGGTGAAGAAAACAACGGCGACCTATTTCTGAAAAATGGACATATTAAATCTTTCTATGAGGTAGATTTCCATACAGAAAAGGTGTCTAGGAGAGGTCTGACAACCCAACAGAACCCGAAACCAGGAGCCATTCAAAATTAATATGTTTATATTTATGGGTGTGGTGGATTTTGTGGATACGATAATTAACGTAGTTCCGATCAAATTTCAGTGAAATTTTCCCGAAAAATTGATATTATAAGTTAAAATCTCGGGTAACTTAATGGTTTGATATAACAAAAGGTGTCAAACAGGGTTGCGTAATGTCTCCGTGGCTATTCAACTTGTATATGGATAATTGTGTGAAAGAACTGGAATGTATGAATGTAGGAGTGAAAATGAATAATTTGATTGTATGCTGTTTACCGTACGCAGATGATGCAGTATTAATGGCAAATAGCGAACAAAACTTACAAAGTCTAGTAAGCAGGATGTATGATGTATGCAAGGAAAGTGACCTTATTATGAATGTAAACAAGTCAAAAGTGATGGTATTCGAGAAGGAGGAAAGTAAGACAACGTGTGAAATACTAGTAGGCAATGAATGTTTGGAACAAGTAGATGAGTTTGTGTACTTGGAAAGTATGTTCGATAGACGAGGGAATGTTGAGAAAGATATAGAGAGGAGAGTGACTGCCGGGAATAGGGTGAACGGTGCTTTGAATGCAATAATTTCTAATAGAAATATGTCTACCGAGGCAAAACTAGCGGTACATAATGGAGTTCTGGTACCGGCACTAATGTATAGAAGTGAAGCCTGGAGCTGGCAGAAGAGGAACGAAAATAGATTGAATGCAGTGGAGATGAGATCCCTTAGACGTATGTGGGGAAAATCCACGTATGATAGAGTAAAGAATGAAGATATTAGGAATGAATGTAAAGCTGATCGTAGCATAATACATAGAATAAAAATAGGGTCGCTCAGGTGGTTTGGGCATGTTGAGCGAATGAATGAGAAAAGAGTGGTAAGAAAGATATATAATGCAAGTGTTGACGGCGCCAGAAAGAGAGGGCGACTACGGAGGACGTGGCATGACCAGTTAACCAGATACTGGAAGACGGTCCTGTTAGAAGCCTGAACAACCGTCGAGCTTGCATGCGAAGATGTATGAATGTAGACGAAGCGAAAGTTGTATGTCAGGACAGAAGAGTATGGGGCTCTATCCTCTCTGCCTACCCCCACGGGGAAACGGCGTGATGGTAAGTTAGTTAGTAACTTAATGGTAAACCCAGTAATGTCTGCCATGTTGTTTTAAAATGGCGGTTGTTTTAAAACTTCATCTAATAATTATTCTAGAGAAATAAATAGAGAATTTCACACACACAAGAGACAATCTACCCGATTCTTTTGTTCAGTACTGAAATGAATTTCCAATAACTGACTATCATTCCAGACGCTTTTATATCTTGAAAGTATTGTGCGATGGTGTATGCGTGACACAGGACTAGTAGGTTAAACAACAAGTCGCTAACATATGTACCTTCAAGTTGGTTTGAAGTTAGTTGAAGGTCCCCGGGGACCGCCAATTTTAGTCTTATTACGTAAATGATTTTAGTACGAACAAGTCTTGCGGTTATCAACTTAAGTTTAACCTTAAGTTATATATATTTTGGGTACAAGCAGAACTTTGGGGTCCAACGATTTGTTGTATTATTACAAATCTGCAATCTTAATTAATTCAATTTATTAATCCCGAAAGCTTTGAGACTATTTTTGTTGATTCCGGGATTCCAAAGCCACAAATGATGGAGAACAGTAAATGGACACCCACCGCCTTCCCAGGATCGTTTAACGAAAGCTCCCATACCGGTCTTATTCACACGTCGACAGACAACGATGACACCACAACTGAAACTATCCGGAGCCGTCTCTTCCGATCCGTACCATTTCCGGCGCCTTCCTGTAGTGATTCAGTGGATGCGCACCTCACAGGTCCAACCGTCTGGTTGGGTTACTGGTCTCTCATGCGCATCCGTACATCCGTATGTCTCATGCATTAAGATATTGGCCGATTGCTTGCTGCTAAGCCCTCCGGGCGGCTGTCGGGCTGTCTAGGCCGCCGCGCGGCCGATGGTAGCCGCTACGCGGCTATTAATGGCCGTTGTGCGACCTTTGCTATTTGCTCGCTGCTTGACAACGTGGTCGACTATAGTAGCAGCTTCGCGGCTGGTAGTGACCGCTAAGCGGTCATTGGTATCTACAATCGGCTGTCGCCAATGGCAGATACCCATGGCGGCTAAGGTGGACGATTCGCAGCCAATGGTAGCCACTGCGCGGTGTCTGCTTGCTGTGAGGCCACGCTGTCGGCTATGGTAGTCGCTTCGCGACAATTGATAGCTACTGCGCAAATAGGTCAGATAGGTCTCAATGGCGGCTATCTATATATAATAATTTCATAGTCTCACGGTCCGCAACTTGTTGGAATTACAATTTAAGTTATTTAGAGTGTGACACGCAACCAGCCCGTGGGCCAGGTCACGCCCAAGGGTCGTTGTTAATTACACCCGTTATTTTTCATGGGTATACGGGTAGTTTAGATATAATTAAGACAAGTTATTTATTCAGTATTTCTAACCGATTAATAAGTCAGAGCGGAGTTCTAAAATTAATATTTTGAACATGTTTTAAAATTTATCAATAGTTCAAGTTAATTAATCAGTTGTCAAATTAAAACTCTTTGCCATCATATTAAAAAACGGGCGTAAATTATTACAAACTATCAAGTACTTGGCGCCCTGTTCTTACGACATTGATTCAACCCTTGAGAGACGTCGCAGTAAAGTCCGCCGACGTAACTTGTACATATTGCACACTGGCGACCTCTATTGTAGAAGAAGTGAACATTCCACAACAATGTGCATATAATTTACGCCCTCGAAAACAGTAATTAGTCCGCCTTTTACCTCCTCGGGTAAAGGTCGTTCTCCCGATGACGTTGAATAAGCATTCAACGAAACGTCGAGAATCGTTTCTCGGAAAAACACACGGTTCATATAAAATATCCGCAACCATTTACAGTTAAATAAATTGAATAATAATTTGCAGCTAACTAAAATTAATAAACAAACCACCATTTATCACATATGATGGTATTTTATCTTTTCAATGAATTTAAAATAATTTATAAACAGTTGATGCTTCGTTTAAATATTTTTTTACTTCTTATATTTAGATTATTTCGCTTCCTACGGTCCTTATTTTTATTTGTGTCATAGATAGACCGCGTTAGACAGACGTCAGTCAACCTTTATTTCTTGTAAAATTGATCCGTCTGAAGGGAAACGGCAGTCATCGGTTATGAACTTGGGAGTAGGTGTGCTGAGTAAAAAGATACATATTTACACACTTGTGAACTGTCGAAGAAGCGGAGTTATGTAGTTTCGACTGACGATAAAAGATGCGAGCAGTCTGCGTAAATGACAGTTTAGTGAGAACCACCTTGTTGAGGCAGCAGGGCGCTCGCGGCCGAGGGGTTGCGCGCCCCGGTGCGCAACAATGGACTCCCGTCTCGGCGTTCTCCACCCACACTCGGGGCAATTTGCGGTCAGCCTGGCCATTTCGGGGCGGCCACCCCCGCCGTACTCCGGAATATTGTAGTCATGCTAGGAAACTCGATGACGCCATTTATCATGGGCGACCTTCGTGACGGGAGAGTAATGTTGCTTTTTATTTAGTTACCCGGCGGAGCGGGGATCGGCCCGGCAGATGGATGGTAAGTCTCTCCCAAACAACAATGAAAACTTTTAATGCATATTGAAGAATTCATACGGAGGAAACTAAAAACGGGACGGTAATAAATTATATTCTTACTTCTGGACATATTTTATGGGGAGCAGAAACTTCAGCGGGAGCGAGACACTTTCGTTGACCATTGTATGAAAATCTTTTAACGAGTGATATAATTCATAGCGAATTAGGTTTACATGTACCCCTAATACGAGACCAGTTCTTTAGTATTCAATAGGAAACGGAAAAGTTGGAGAAATCTTTTCGTTTGAAGGGACTAATAATCTTCTTCTTCTTCTTCGGCGGTCCCTCGATGCGAGGATGTAAATAATTTTTAAGATCACATATGTTTATTTGGGGTTTATTTGGTCTCACAAATTTGCGCTGCAAAACTGAATTAGGATTGGCGCGCTACAAAATGTCGATACTTACAATCTCTGACCAGCCGCCTTTGGAAAATTTCTCGCGATTGCCCCCTTAGACTGTGGTATCAAATTGTTTTATTCGTATATAATTTTAATATTTTTGTGTAAGAATTTAAAACGTCGATTTAAATTTTAGTACTACAGCATTTTTAACATTTATTTATTATTTAATATTGAATTTTATTCGAAAAATAATTTGAACATTAAGAACATTAAAGAATTGTTATATCCACATCGTGTCGCATCATAGTGAAAAGTAAAGTAACCACTCCTAATTCTTTTTCTTCTTCTTCAGTCTTCATCTCTTCGCTGCTGGATATTGAAAAACGCAAATATCGGTGTGGCTTTTATTGAAAAGAAAACGAGCAAATAAAAAATGCTTAAGTAGTGCATTTAATTCAACTAAGCCCCTCCCGCGCAGTAATGTGCCAATAAACTGAAGGAAATATAAGAGCAGTAATAGGAAAAGAAAAGAAAGAAATCCCAGAGAAAGAGGGTATTAAATCCGGTATTGATGACGGGGATCAGAGGGTTACCGGATGTAATCCCGGAATTTCCACCATGATGTTGCAAATCTCTTTCTGTAGTAAAAATGGGTTGTGATGAGAATACACTGGACTTAAGTCAAAGGCTGAGCTAAGCAGTAGCGCTGGTACAGACATATTGGAAAAGGCTAGAATAAAATAAATAGACACGCTGACCCAATGAAAATATAAGAAGTACAATGAAACTGAAAATGATAGCGTCAAAGACTGAAAAAAAAACGCACAATGAAAAAATGTGGGTCATTATTAAGACACCAAGTTTATTTTTCCACGCGTGTGATAAACATCTCTAAAAGTAAGCGGAATAAATTTAGTTAAATAAATAACATAAAAATAATAAATTAACCCGCGTGACAAGCGGAGATACTTATCATTATATTGACGAGGAATACAAATAAATCGTTCAAATGTTCGAGGTTCACCAAGGGTAACTCGTTTTTAGATAAAATTACATTTACCATTACGCATTACGCAACATTCTGCGAATGTATAAACCAATGCATAATCACCCATATTGACACTGTAGGCGTGCGAGAGACACTGGAATCGACGCAAGACGCCTCCAAAAATTGGGTCAATTTAATTTTTTTTTGAAGGCGTAATACCGATAACGTGAAAAAATAAGAAAAAATAAAAGGAAAAGATAGCGATATTTTGTTATGCAATTTGTAGATTCAATAAAACGTTGCGCAATTTTTTAATGCGATAATCCTGACGCAATTTTCGTAGAAAAACTTAATTGCGATATTGCACTGATTAAGTATATTTTAAAATATACAATTCACCAAATCAAACTTAAATAAATCATCATCACAATTAATTTTTGAACCTCTGATCTTAACCTCAGAAAGAAGTTTAGTCCATTCATCCCTATTACGAGCTATTTTCTCCACAGCTGAATTTATGTTAATTTTGGGCGCCGCAGGTCTGGCGGTTGCTGTTCAGTCATCTACAAATACTAAAATAAATATAAGGTAATAAAGACTTCATTATTTAACTAATTATGACGGAAATTGACGTTACATACAACTGTTACTACCGTATATTTAAAAAATATATATTTCACACCGATACGCCTTAGAAATTATTTAAAACACGAAAGGTTACCGATGGCGTCCACGTTTGACCTTAGCCTGACCAAAAGGCTTCCACATTAAACAATAGAAAATTATCGTAAGATCTTTGTAAACATCTATGGAATATATAAACGGTCACGCGAGTTGGCACCGTTGGCAGCGCTGATAAATCGGGGGAAATTTCTTTGACTGGCAGCGCGGGAGGAATGCGGGCAGCGGCGGAGCTTTACGGCTTCTCGCAGTTGGCACATATTATTTTTTTAACGAAATTTATGGCTGTTCTGTGTTGAGTTTAAAAATTAAACCGTATTTTCATTACCTAACAGCGCTGCTCTAAATTGAATTTTCATTCACAACCGTGGAGGAAGAGATAATAAAGGTCGCGAAGAATTTAAAAAATTATTATTATTGGTGGTTTAAATATCGCGAGACATAATTAATTATAAAGAGATATCAAAGATTATATAAGATTTTTAATGAAGATAAATTGTAGAAGTCTCACAGAGACGAAAGTTATGTATATAAAAAACGTGTATATATATATATATATATATATATATATGATGGCCAAAGGCTTACAACCTGTAAGAGCTGGCTAATCAAATCTTTGAGATCATTGAGATCAAGAAAGAAATGATTTAAAAATCGTGAGAGATTACAGACATTTACAGAAGAAGGATCGAGAAGTCCTGGACGGAACAACTTTCTACATTTCATGAGATCATTTACGATCAGGGATAGAGAATTTAATTAATTAAATGATAATATTTACAATTGGAAAACGTGACTTCGTAATGAAACGTGAAATTATTTAGAATCATGAGAAGTGATTTTCTACATCATTTACTATCATAGGTGGATAAATTTTCTATATTATGCGAGACTATTACGAGATGATAGATTTTATACATAATGCTATCATTTAAAATAGTAATAATACGGGGATATCAATGCTTTTCCATTAGTCGGATACCGAAGAAAAAGAATGATGATCGCGATGTTTGTTCACAGAAAAGTGCAAACCTTATAAAAAAAAATTCCAACAGTCAATGCTTCAGCTGTCTTTTAAGGTATACTTCATCTTCGCACAGATTAGTAGCTCTCACCGGCGTGTCTGATAACCAACTGGATGCCACAATGCTGATCATAAGGCCTCGAGGCTGGAGATTCTGGATTCTGGCTGAAGACTTTACAAGTTTGAAATTCGAGGTATTCTGTGATTTGGGCGTGCGACAATTAACCATCGCGTTGTCACATTCATAGTTCGTTTCGAAAAATTGAACGCTATTCGAATCACGCGTTAAATAAATAAGTGGAAACCCACACGCACACACATCACGGTTTCAGGCCGAGCGCTGAACATATTTAACTCCAACGAACGGGAAAACAAGCGCGGCCAAATTGTATTTATGCTATTTCTGCGGAGGAAAACATTTAACACGAATTCAGAATTTAATCCGGGTAGTTTATTGTCGAATTCACGTATTCACTCGGACGCCGCGCCGGGCCGCATGTCCGACATTTTTATCGCGTTTCATTCACATTTCCATTTTACGGCGGCGGGAGCTTTAGCGCTACCGAAAAGCACACAGCCCCGGGGATGGCCGAGCGAGAAACATACATTATTTCTGTGTTCTTCGACTTAAAAGGGATTGACAATAATTGAACAGTTACTGTGCAGTGTATTACTAATCAGTTTTGTGTCGAGTAGCCGCCATTTAACGACGATTAATTTATTAATCAATAAATTACAAAGAAAGAAAAACCTACGAAGGACAATACATAGACATGTAACTCGCCCAGCGTACTCGCGGGCGCTCCATTCTCCAGGCACAGCCAGCTACAGCCAGCCACAGCCACCCACAACCAGCCACAGCCAGCCACAGCCAGCTACAGCCAGCACGCGCAGCACGAACTCTCTTGCATTTATTAATTTAATATGCAACTTAGTCATTTCGTGAAATAATTGCCAATAAGTAGCTACTTCTTGAGAAAATGAGAAAATTCACACATCAAACACCGAAGGCAGTCCGGATATTAGAGGAAAGATCCTTTTATACAGAGCGGCCCCCATTATTTCGAGGCTTCGATTATGTCAACTGCAATACAGAGCGCACTCGTCGATATCGATTATTCAAAAATAGAATCCAACCTTTGTGCATGAATAAAGTTAGTGGAAATCTACGTATTTTTTTACTATGTATTGTCACGTGGTCGCGGCGGTGGGAGACACACCTAATTTATTTCGCTGGCCGATATAAGGCGTGGCGGATCGCCGTCGGTTTAACTTCCACTGTCCTGCTTCGCTGTCAAAATAATTGAGTGTTTGGCGCTGTCACGCCGTCATGCATTTATAAGGACTCGACGTCATTGTATACATGATTCCGGCATCATTTCGCGTGTTCCAGTTATTTATGAATTCTGTTAGGAAGTTCGAAAGACTTCGTTTATGTGTAGTTTCCATTGTTTCAGTTTTAATTATCACATTTGACAGTATTAATTACCTGAATGCCTAACTGCATGCAAAATTCTGTTTACATGTATACACCGGAGGGAGCGCGACTGTTAAAGGCGGGTACATTTCGCGAAGCAAAAGCTTTTCGATATGCATTATCATCACGTTTATTCTAGAATCTCTACTTGATTCGGTATCCTTTCTTTTTCTCCGGTCAGTTTTCCTATATCTCTTAGGGATTGTGAACTCCGGGATCTAGCATGATGGTGTCCTTGACCTTTCTTCCTGTTGGTGCCTTGATTTTTCCGCATCTTTCCTCGCAGTCCACAGTTCAGTTAGTCGTTCCAACAAGATAGCCAGTAGCATCTTTTATCTGGATTGTCCATCGAGTTGGAGATCGACTTTACAAGGTGTCTAGTAACTAGAAGCAAATACTGCAAAAGTGTCTTCTTTATTCAATTTTGATTAGAAAATATTTTTTATACTTTGGATGAAATGTAAAAAGTGTAAAGAATACTTTCAATTCAAAATTGAATAAAGAAAATCCCCGAAGTCATGACTATTTAGTGTTTGCTAGCTACAAGACACTCAGTACATATTATAAATATTTTTGCTTATGCGGCGCGGTACGTGAACGACTCGCACCTGCACGAATAGTAGAGATCGACCTTTACCGCGCCGCTAGCCTCCCTCCGTAAAATTTCACCAAAATGTCAAAAAGTTGAAACCGCGCGATATAGATAGTGTACGGGAAAACGGCTGCCCGCCCCGCGCCCGCGCCCGCCAGGGCCGGGGGAGACTAAAAGCTTTTCTTTGTTTCATATCGCGGAAACAATGAGCCGTGTTGTGGAATGGCGCCGGTAAAGGTGTAATGACGTCGTGCCGCGCGGACTGACGAGACCGTCAAAGTATCTCGTTACGCGGAGGAGCACATTGAAATCGAACATTATTACGGTTATAAACCCGTCCTCTCCCCTTCTTTAGAAAATTTTCTGATACGCAAGTTTGAGAAGTAATACCCCAGCTCGAATAAAGGACGACGTCGTTACACGCCAGATAACTTTTATAAACAACAGAGGTCTCATTACAGTTGAGCAGCGATGTTCGCCCGGACATAAAAGATCTTTTTACATCTTTAATGTAAACGTTCATAGACGTCACCTTAACTCGCATGATCAAGACGTAATCTATTCCGATAGAATAATAGTTCATTCATTTTTAACAGACATGTTTGCTAGGTGTATTGGTCGAGTGATTAAGGCACTCGCCTGGTGATCAAGTAGTCGGGGAGGTTCGAGCTTCATCCCGGGAGGCTAATGAGTTAGTCCTATTTTGATAGCGCAAGCATTTAGCTTAAACTGAAAATATTAAGTGTCGCAGACGGAGTAAAGACTGTATATTTGAAAGTGCCGGTTGCCAGTTTTCAGTGCATGGCTTAATGTTGGGAGCGGGACGTGTGAAGATGAAGTAAATAAAATACAATGTGCTTGGTAATCTGAATACTGGACCAATGCGTAGGAAATGAAGAATAGTACGAAAAGACTGCCTCTGGGCTTCGGGTCCAGCGAATTTATCATCAGTCAATTAGCTCGTGGGCCATTTACGACGACGCGCACCGCTTCCTTGTGCGTGATACACGTTGGATCAGATATAGGTACAAAGTAGGTAAATGATCGGGGTAAAAAAGGCCCTTCTCAGGGCCGAGTCTCAACGTAGACAGTAGTTGGGAAATCCGTGATCAAAAAGCGCATATCAGGGCCATCCAAATCAATTATTTATTCATTAATAACTTAAAGTAACGTGAAGACATGTGGTATTAATACAAAAAAGGGGAGAAAATAATTAAGTTATAACTTTGTTGGCAAAGCTTTTTTGTACGTATTTTTTTTGTTTATCTGGTTTGGTTTTGCGTCGTTCGAAGTTAAGAACGACCGCCGCGATTCCTGTTCGAACCAGTAAGAATATTGATGTGTCACAAATTCAGTGAACGAATCTATGTTCAACAAAAAGGATGCGTATTGTATTTGTTACAACAGTGTAACTTTTGGTAACAAAGTAAAAAATTCATTCATTATTCTTTTGGCAACACTAATTTACTACCGTTATCAAGTGTCCTTTGAATATTTATACATAACTCTTTAATGTATCCTTTGAACCATCTATCTCGTCAGGTATCTATCGTATGCATATTTTTATATATAGAAATAGGTACATGGACATCCTAAAATATATTTTAAATTACAGTAATATACATTATGTACGTAGAACAGGTACAATATACGTAAGTACAGTTACACGCTTTTATTTAATTGCCCACTATTAGTAAGAACTCGTTCGATTATTTTGCTCGACATCCGTCGCCCGAAATTCCAAGACTGGCCACACCGGCCGTTTATTTCGCACCGATAGAAATGTTTAAACAAACTTTCGCCCCGCGGTCTAGTCCTAGCTATTTATACGTAAACGCTTGTTTCTCGAACCTCCTAGATTATTTTAGTGTTTGGGAGAAAGTTTCCGTCGCTTCTAGACTTTCAGTTCCAGGCGTCTCCCGAATATTGTGGATAACCCTAGAGTGCGGTGGGCCGTCCTTGATCTTTCCATAGTGATGTTCCCAGTGACATATTGCAAGGGACTCGGTCAGTGCGCAATTCCTTATACTTTTTATTTCGTTACAAATCAGAGAGCAAAGATTTATTGTTAGGTTATAGTTATTTTTCTTACTGTCATCCCAATTATAATAATTTCATTGTCCGTCTATCCCCGTAACTTAGTATTACTATTTCGTAAAGTCCGTAAATTCGTTCGAATTCACGGTAAAAAAAAAAAACAAATTAAACAGCCGGAGATGGGGCTTGAATCACGGGCCGAACTCGGAAGGCACGCTAACGATGTTGCTACTACTACTACCGAGCCTGCACTATTCGTCAAAAATACAGTACACATACTAAAATATTTTTTCTTTATGTACACTGCTTATATGGTATGGTGGATATGGTAAATGGCTCTCATTCAAGGAGCTCGGATTCGAATTAATTTTTTTATTATTTAATTCTATTATATTTTTATTTTTGATTATATTTTGGTATCAATTTTTTTTTTAATTTTTTTAATTTTTAATTATGTATAATTAATTATTTTGTCGCTAGAGTGATTTTGTCATCAAATGACAGTATCGCGTTTATTTTTACGCACAATCGTATTAGTACGTTTTATCTGTCGGCAGGGAAAATAAAAATAAAATAAAAATATTTTGATAATAAAAGTAGTGTTTATTTATAATTTTCTGGGTGTATGGCTGTAAATACGTTAATATTTATTTATTCTATATATTAAATTTTAAATGACGCATAAAAAATAATAATAAAAATTGGTGTGGCTGGGAATCGAATCCAGCACCTCTTACATGCTCAGCGGGTACTATTATATTTGAGCCACGCCCTAAATTTTACAATGCGCCACAAATTGATATACATATTTAGACGAATCCTTTATCTATGTTTATAAATATCGCGGATAAAACTGAATATCAGCGTCGGAACTTTCTTATTTTTTAACGTGTAAAAAACTAACCTTAAAAAACGAAATTATTATTCTTAAAACTTATAGAATATTGAAAACGTAATAATTGGTATAGGAGGGCACGGCGTCGGCGAAATCGTCTGATCGGACCCATGGTTCGAGTCAGACTAGTTGAAACAGTATGGTTTCCAATTTGAAAAAACCGTTAAAATTTAGAAAAATCCAAAATTATATTAAAATTAAATTTTTTAAACGAAAAATTGGTAGATCATTTTTATAGTCGCCACGAGTTTGCCTGCAAAGTTTCAGCTCGATTGAATCACGGAAAAAGGGTTAAAAATCGATCAAAAGTTTTTTCGGCAGACAAGCAGACGCTACGTGTTAAAAGAAAGGGAGTAAAAATACGAATTAATTTAATCGAAATATACATCTTAACTATCTCATTAATTATCCGTGAAGCTGTTTAATTTCTTCAGTAAGATTTTATTTGTCATAAAACGTAAGTTCAGTTAAATGTTTATTGTTAAATCTTTCACATATTCAAAATGTGGTGGATGCAAAATGTTTGCTTAAACATTTATTTTCTCATTTAAGAATAATCTTATATTTGCCTCACTGATAAAAAGCAACGCCAGGAAATTATAAGTCTAATACGAGAGTAGGAAATATTTAAAGCACACATAAAAATAATAACACAGTTTTAGCGGATAACTGTGTAACGTCCGTAACTTCTTTTTATATAAAATCTTTTTTTCTTCTTATAAATGAATAAATACTTATTTTTTCAGGAACCGATATATAAAAGTACGGCCATTTTCGATGGGTTACAACTAGTTTAAATTATAGTAGAGCGTACGTATTTTTATTGCTCTTCATTTTTTGCCATGTAATTTTAAATTTAATATAAATACAGTTACAATTTTTTTTCTCATTACCACTTCTAAGCATATCTTGATACGTTACTTAATTAAGATTTTTTTAATTAAATTTGTTTTTTATTAATGTTTAACAATGACGCCATGATCGTGTTTAATTCGAAAAAAAAACTTAAAATTCAATTCTCATCGGGTTACAAATGGAACACAAATAACAATTCGAATTACTCAACGGAACTTTCCACAAGTTGATGTAATTGCTAACTTCTCAGCGAATATTGCCATTCGGCATCTACTAATTGCCATTAAAAAAATTCTTATACGTGAAAGTCGGAAAGTTTTACTGAGTTTCGCTAGTTTGCAAGAAAGACAACCGCTAATGCGGTGTGCCAAAAAACTTCGGTCGGGGAGTAACTAATTAACGAGCATAATAATCCTAAAGAAGATTGTTTTTTTTGGCCGGCGTGTAGTCTTTAATTTTGGGCGGTTCAGTATTCAAAAAGTAAAAAATGCAAGTTGAATTTCGAGAGCCTAACTTTCCGCATATTTTAATGATAAAATTACGGTAATTTTTTTAATAAAGTCTCACAAGAGAGGGCTTAAATACGGAAATAGAAGCTTAGCGATAAATTATTACTTTTAAAAGTATTCTGTATCTGGAAAAGTAATAAGATAACTTTTTCATTATTAAAAACAATTCAAAACACGGGGCGTAACATTAACATCATATAAAGGAAGTATTTATGCGGTCTGATATCGTTATTAAACGGGTGTGTTATGTAGGACCGATTTAGCTCCTCTTCTTCGGTCGGTTCCCTGACTACTGTGGATGATGGCTTTCGGGTCGTGACATGTAGATGTCTCTGTCTGGTCCTTCTTGCAGCCTGCAGATTAGAGAGTTGCTGCAATGCAATGCAGACATGCGTGATATAAACAAATAGTGATTCACTACTGATGGAAATAATAATAATTGCGATAATTTTTTCTAAAGCGAAAAAGACAGGAAGGGTTTTCTGTACATATTCTTGATAATATCTCTCTGATAATAGCCCTATCAAAAGATTGTTCTGTTGTCTCACGGTGTGTAACTGATCATCAGATATCATAAATATCATAATAAGCTATAGATATCATAAAAACCAGCAGAAAATCATAACGAGTAAACAAACCACATAGTAGTGATGGTCGAACCATTATGTTAACCGGTTGTTTTCGGTAAAATTATTTGAAATTTGTATCTGATTGTATCGATGATTAGGATATAACTAGTGTGTAATACCGGTCGTTACCCATCGAATTGCGAAAAATTGATTGCCAAACAAACATGTAAACATACAAATCTCAAGTAGCCTTTAGTGTCATCGGTAAAAATATCATCACTACAAGGTAGTTTCTATTTCATAAAATCCTTCATTGAGAAAACTTTGCCTCATAATGTACTTAATTTATTACCATTTGTTAATGACCTTACAAAGTTTTCTCTTTGCCTAATTATCCGGTGGATATTTTAAAGAAATCGGCTTATGTAGTTTATATTCAATTTAACGAGTTGTAGAATATAAAATATAATGAGACATTTTGACGTAAGAGTTGCATAAAAAATTTAATAAAAAAATAATTAATAAAAATCGTAGTTATTTAAATACAGTTAATAAACAAACAAGCCAAAAAGACTTGCCCAGCTCTCACACACAACTTTTGAATAATTGACGACTTGTTTAAAACGTGTAGTATTTTGAGCGTGTATCCATCAATGCAGCTGAACGTGTCCGGGAAGGCAAAAAAAAAAAAAAAATTCGGCACCTTTTTGTGCCGATCTTGCTAGTTCGAACATTTACTAATAAGTCTCAATTATTGTAACTTGATTTGATAAATACAGTAAAAACATTAAGTACTTTCTCTTGGAAATAGCTAACACATGCATACAATTTAATACACTTCGCGATCCGATCAATTATAAAGTCGTGGTTGGTCATGGGGACAATCAGAACCGCATATTTTAAGCATTCTGATATACATACACCCTAGCGCTTATCTCACGCACTGCACTCAATAGAAGCATGTACAGTAGGGTGGGCCACCGTTGTATGAAGAAATTTTTTTTTTATGATTTCTATTAGGCACATCAAGAAAAGGGTGCTAAACGATGTTTTAAGCTTACTTATAAAATTTCATTACAATGTGATATCATCTTCTGCCTCCGGATTGACTTTAAAGAACACATATTTTGGAAGAAAATCTCATTTTTAACGAATCTTTACAACATGATTTAAAAATGTTAAAATGTATAAAAAGTTAAATAATAAATCGAAATACGAATACGAAAATACGAAATGTACGAGTTGAATTTATTTATTACAAGTAAATGTTTACAAAAAGGGCATTATTATTATTATTTTTTATAATGTTTGAAACATCCGAAAAATCCTTCATATTATGGAATTTCGGCATGGCTTTCCGAAATAATATTTGTTTTTTAATGAAGCCTTCTCTCTCACATTTTTTGTACAATGTGGCTGAAGCATCTGTCACAGTCTTGACTGCCCTTTCAACGGCTTTCTTGTGGCATGGCAGGCGTAGTAATGAGAGTTATCTTTCTGCTTTTGAACGACAAATAGTTGAATGTTTTTGTCAGGTATGGATTTCAATATTGATCGGATATATTCTCTTGTCAGTCAATGAGATCTGTGTAAGACAACGCATCGAATTTTATAGTAGGTAGTTGAAACAAGTCAGTCAGCATTGCGATTAATAAATTTTCAGTGTGCGAAGTAACTGTTTCATTGAAATACAGATTCTATTGTGGCTTTCAGTTCTGTGGACAAATATCCTGTTGCAGTGATGAGTTTGAACAGATGCCGTGCTCCACCTTTACAGAAAGGGTGAATTTTTAAAGCAAATCATGTTGGGGCGTAAGCCTAGACGACATACGCAGCAAGAATTACTAAGTTTTTAGAAGGAGATTCCATTAAAACATACAAACGCAGAATTCGATTACGATGAGTTAGCTATCGGGCGTGAGATATTTTGCCTGGCGATTTGTTAACTAAATCCTTAGGAAACATGCCCGTTGAAATCGCTGAGACTATTCAGAATAAATGTAAGGTATAAGGTATTAGCACTGACCAAACATATATAAATATGTTTGGTCAGTGCATACCTTGAACAGAAAACTCGGGTAACTCTGTTGAAATACGTTGAAATCGAACAATGGGCCTTTTTTCACGTACTTCTAGATCTTTACCGATTCTCCCTGAAAATGTTTTGGGTCCCAATGTGCCACCATCAATATGTAGAAATAAGTGCCGAAACGGTACTTCATTCGTATGAAGTAAGCAGATAATCCACTGCAACGGTTTACCTAATCTGTTTTCAAGCAGATGTATGACACCTCCATATTTAACAACGTTCACGTTAGTTCCATCATATGCAACAGCCACCAAAGACTTATTTCTGATTTCAAAAAAAAATCGGTGCTTGCTTGGTCTATACATTTCGATGTGCCAGAAGCTGGAGCAAATTCAAATGTATTCGTAAATATTCTTAACAAGACGAAATGACAAACAATATTTAACTGGTACGGCGAAATTCTTCTAATTTCTTCTTTGGTATTTGAGGGTGGTTTTTCAAAGTTTTTTGAATTTCAGATGATATCTTTTCAACGTCACTTTCCGTCGTTTTTTTTTTTGGATAGTAGGAATAGAAGCTCTTGACTGTATTTCTTCAATTTTTGCGACGAAAATATTCTCTATTTCCTAAGTAAGTGGGTTCATTATTAGTTTCATTATCACGTTTTATCTTTTGCCGATTCCACTCAGAATTTTATAACATCTTCATAGGTTGGTAACACATTATTTTTAATATCACTTGAATAACCAAGCAACGGACATATCTGCTTTTGACGTGTACGAACCATACTACGAGCCCGACACAACCTCGAGTAATTGCGGCCAGAGCTATACTGACACTGACTAAATACGTGAACAGGGCGCACGTACGCCCTAGGTATTCTTCGACTCTCCCACAATGAACTCACTAACCCCTCATACTCGCAATCATGATATACATTGTCTATGCCTGAAGAAAGTTACGTTTAATGGTTTGGAATCCTAACATATCTCGAAAAAAAAAGAAAAATCGTCATCAATCCGGAGGCAGTTAGACTTATCAGAATGTAATGATATTTTACATGTGTTAATTTGAGACCATTTGGCACCGTTTTATCGATGTGGCCCTTAAGAAATGTCAAAAAATAATTTTTGGCCCACCCTAATGTACAGTAAAAAAGATAAACATACATGAAGAAAATAATCGAAATAAAATATTGAGTTATTTTGAGGCACGATACTTCAAAATGACCACAATCGTAATAGTTAGACATAGATTCGAAAAATAATGTTTGAATTACTGCAGTGGGTTTAAATTATCGTACATACCGATAGTTTAAGATCCGTGCATTAAAGGGAACATAATTCATATTACAGTGAAGTAATAAAAAACTACAACAATATTCCCTTCAGTAAAGTATAAATGCTTTTACGCTAGTTTTGTATAGACTATACGTATTAAGTGGAGAACAACTGATAATACGATTATACGTATCATTGACTGATTGTGTTGGCGCTACTTAACTAATGTAATCTTTTGTTCAACTTCCTCGCTTTACCTCTACCCGTTTCTTCCGGTATGGCCTTTTGTATCTAAGAGACACGATACGGAGGGAACGGACTAACAGCGCCATCCCACGACCAGTCTGCTAAGTTCACGGTACCCAAGACCCGAACCAGATTGGAGCAGTTGCGACGGAGGTTATTACGGCTCGATTGGATGCGGGTGAAGACATCACGAAACGTTACGCGGGACATTAAAAAACTTGACCGCCAGCCGTCAACAAACGAGTATACTCATATTTGATTTGATTCTAAAACCAACGAGGGTGAATAGGATTTTCGCTGCCACGCCGTGCGTGCAATGAAATCAACCCAAATTAAAGAAGCCGCAGCAGTAGTGCAACCTTTGAGGTCAACGAGAGAGCGATAGTGGTGTCCAGCTCAAGAATATCCAGGTAAGCCAGAGTCCCTTTTTAATCCCGGTCTATCTTGTGTCGGTCTGTCTTGTGGGGTTACCAAAAGCTAATAAACATTTGACTACAGCCCACACACGGGATCCGTTAACAGATTGTTAAGTAAATACATATAAGTTTTCGTGATTTTATTTTCAAAGAAGAACGAATGAACTAAATAAAAAATTATTTACCAAGCAGTATGATATTTCTGGTTTCTAGCAAAGTTAACAATGTGCCCAGTAATATTAGAGCCCGACTACCTTTTGAAGCCCTCCATGGAATGAGATAATTTATATAACGATATTTATATTGTATTGGTGTGCTTTCTATTTCATATAACTTTGAAAAAAGTTATTGGGGACTCAAGCATTGAGACGATGAGAACGATATGCGACTATGCAAATATATTGACTTTATAGCAGACGTGAGGCGTTAATGAAGTGCGTTCATAAAATTTGAAATATCTCTAAAAATATGTGTTTCGTAGAAAATTAGCAAAATGTGCAAATATATGGTGGTTGGCTGCATCCAACCAAGGTTGGTTAAAGCCAAAACTTACGGTACGAAGATTTCACCTTGGATAAAATAACAATAATGGTACAAAAGAGGATAAAACGGATAGTAATCTAAATAAGTTGTTATTTCAGCCTCTAAAATATAATAAAATCTCAACTATTTTGTACAATCTCCAAACTTTTAGTGTACAAAACGCTCATAAGACCAGTGTGTATGTACGCGTCTAAGATGTGGGTAGTAAATAAGAAGAATTAGCGTGTACTGGATACTTTTGAAAGGAAAATTGTGAAAATTGTGAACTTTAAAAACGAACTGAATTTTGGGGTAGACGCTACAACAATGATCTTTATTTACATAACGAGAAAAGCATCTTAAGAATAATTAAAATAGGTAAACTAAATTCTGTGACTAAGTCACGTGGAAAGAATTGGTGATGGTATTTTAACCGGTAACTACAACTAACCTTTTTTGAGATTTATAATGAGTGGCAATTAATTTTTCGCAATTCGGCGGGCTATCGGAATAAGACAACAGTTATCAATCATCGTTACAAACAGATACAAATCCCAAAAAACTGTACCGAAAATAACTGGTTGAAATAACGGTTTGACCATCACTAGAAAGGACGGTCGAACAGTGTTCACCAGTTCAAAGTTCGAGTTCGACGTTCAAAGTCATTGATGAACACAAGACCAACAAGGAGCAGGAGCATAAGGCCTAAGATAGTGCGACAATGTTTTAAATGACATATCTGTTTTAGACATCCAGGACAGGATGTCTAAAACGAGAGAAATGGTTCGTAATAGGGGTCAATGGAGGAAAATTCATGAGGAGGCCAATATCCACTAGATGTAGAGCCAAAGTGATGATTATGATGTTTGTGGGGGAGAGAGAGTTTACAATATATAATTTGGTAATAAACTGGGTATAATTAATTAATTAATTAAGTCCTTTTGATTTAAGTAAGTATTTTGTAACAGTTTAATAGTGGCATTCATCATCATAATACAGGATCACTCATCACTTTAAGATTCCATTCCGCAAGATAAGGCCTAAAATAATTACATTACATGGCACTTTCCACACATTACATTACAAACATCCCGAAAATCTAAATTCGTACAAATTGATAGTAAAACCCTTTCTAATACTATAATAACACCTACTTTTGGACTAATGAAAACCTATTTTAGAAGTAAAACCGCTTTAGTGTGTTTAAAAAAAGATCTATTTATATAATATTATCTTCGTAATTATGGCGCGGTGTTTATTTCTGTCCTTTTAATTAGTTTATAAAACGTTAAAACGATTCACATAGTGTAATTATGTTTTCAATCTATACCTATAAAACTCAATGTGTGTCTGTCTGTCTGTTCTGTATACAAATCCACACCGTTTTTCCGATTCGATTCAAATTTTGCACACTTATGCTTTGCGACCCGGCGGGTAACATAGGCAACATTTCCCCCTATTCTCATACCCCTTCCCCTCCCCCTGACATATTTTCGATGCAAATTTGTACCGTTTAACCGATCGGACTAAAAATTTGGAAACTTATTCTTTAGGACTCGGCGAGTAACATAGGCGATATTTCCCCCTCTATTCTCGTACCCATTCCTCTCCCCCTGACATATTTTCGATGCAAATCTAAACCGTTCGAATCAAACCTTTGTTTCCCCCACAAATTTATTTTCAACTTAATCCTTAACCCGTGCAACGTCGGGTACGAACAGCTAGTTAACTATAATCATGAACTTTCGAATGAGTTAAAATGAAATGTATATTAATAATTCTGTGAAACAATTAAAAGATACAAGAAAAAATATATCTATCGAAAAATATTGTGTGTATATATATACGGTGTATTACACGTGTATAATACGGTGTATTTTAGAACTTTTCTGAGAAATTTGTACTCCTGTGTAAATGATTAATTTATTATTCTGTTATCAAATAGCCGCTAATTATTTAATTCAATGAATTCCAAAAAACAAGCGAGGTGACGCCAAGATAAATCCACACACTTACTAAATTGAAATGGAATATCTTCGATACAAATTATCACAATATTTTTAAGTATTGTAATGATATTGGCCTAATCAAATAGACATTGCTGAAAAATTATACGAAAATATCTATCTGCCGGATAAGTAGGTGCGGGCGAGCGTTATTATTTCTGCACGCGGGCGTGTAAAGCGGGCTTTACATTATATGATTCTGATGAAGCAAGCCAATCAGGAACGTGGATCCGCGGAACGAATTCGGCGAATCAGAGGCCTTCTGAGTTAGACTTTACCTTTACACGTCGGTTGGAGTCAAAAATGGCGAGAAATATAGACTATATAAGCCATACAAATTCGAGGATCTGCTCTTTCTTCTTTCTTCAGCATCAACATTGGCCGGAGGCTCTTGTGGAGAGAGGACCGAAATACCATCAGTGAGTCACAGAGGCAGCAACACTCGACGATACAGCTAAGCATTTTCAATATTATTTATTTCTATTGCCTTTTTCGTGTATTCAATTTAGAACTTTCTGGATCGTAACAATTATAGATACGTGTTGTGGATTGTTTTGTTACGTATTTTGGGCCTAGGGATAATTATTACTATACGCGCTTCAGATTCAGTATACAAGAAATCGTAATATGGCGACTGTGATAGTTATTCAAATTATTGCATAACGCTTATGAAATATATAATTCTGTCGCTGTTCATATGAAAAATCACTTAAATTTGATATTCATATATTACCAAAGATATAAAGGCTTTAAAATGGAATACTTTACTGACGAAGGGTGTTTCGTGTTTGTTTGTGGGTTTTAAAATTCAGTATAATTATGTATATTCAATGTCGCGAGGTTCGGAATGTGCGAGAGGTTCTTCAGGGCGGATGTATTCTTATGCTAACGAATGCTTTGTTATCTATGCTGGCGATTGAATACACGGATTTCTATATGATTTGTGTTATCTCGGGGATAATTCGGAGTATTATGTGGTTTTGATATCCCGATTGTAAGCGTGATATGGATTCAAATCGTACGAGGAATTCCCTACAAATAATATATTTTAAAAATGCATCTGGATTTTATATTTATTTTATTAAAACATGAATGTGTGGTTTGTTTGAACTCGTTACATGTTTGTATTGCGTATCATTGGGCAATCGTTGAAAACACGATTTGTTCCTATCAAGTTCTTATAAAGACGTGTTTCGAATTGTATATATTCCTTAATTGCGATAGTTATTCATATGACATTGTTTTATTCATTCAATATTAGATATTTGAAATGTTTTTTTTTACAACATATTCCATTATTGTGGGTCGTTTACGGTTAGATCAGATCAACCTTCGGTCTTCCGTAGCCGTGATAGTTTTCATATGACATTGTTTAATTCATTCAATATTAGATATTTGAAATGTTTTCTAGAACATTTTTCACTATTGTGGGCAGTTCGCGGTGTGTTCAGGGGTGGTTAACCTTCGGCCTTCCGTAATTGCGATAGTTATTCATATGGCATGGTTTTATTCATTCAATATTAGATATTTGAAATGTTTTCTACAACATTTTCCATTATTGTGGGCAGTTCGCGGTTTGTTCAGGGGTAGTTAACCTTCGGTCTTCCGTGATCACGTTATTTACTTATATGACAGATTGTTTTGCTTTGTTCGTTTAATATAAGTAATATCATATTTTTATGAGTTACCGTAATTATTTATCTATATGATTTTATTATTGAGAGTGATGCAACGAATACTACCTTCATGAATACGAATATCAGGCCTACTATTCGGTGAATACGAATGCGAATATTTCCACCAAGGTGGGGGAACTTGAACATACTTGTAAATATAATAACCTTGATGCAACGAATACTACCTTTCATGAATACGAATATCAGGCCTACTATTCGGTGAATACGAATGCGAATATTTCCACCAAGGTGGGGGAGAACGCAAGCATACTTGTAATTGTATTGTTTATGTCTGCTTGTGATATCACTATACGGCGTAGATGAACTAGTTTGAAAGGGCTTATGTTCTGTATGTGCTTGGCGTAGAGGGAATAGTTTTTTGTTTCTAGGATCTAATACAGGTTTACAGGTGCTGATATTGAAATATATATACAAGGAAAACACTATTTTGGGAACCATCAACTGGATGGAAGATATTGAAGCACACATACACACAAGGAGGACGTTATGTTAAATACATGACTGGAAAGTTGTTATTGGAAAACACAGGCGTCCAGTCGGTGGGACGCAAGCATATTTGTAATTATATTGGTCATGTCTGCTTGTGATATCACTATACGGCGTAGATGAACTAGTTTTAAGGGGTTTATGTCCTGTATGTGCTCAGCGTAGAGGGAATAGTTTTCTTGTTTCTAGGATCTAATACAGTTTTACAGGTGCTGATATTGAAATATATATATATATATATATATACAAGGAAAACACTATTTTGGGAATCACTAACTGGATGACAGATATTGCAGCACACATACACACAAGGAGGACGTTATGTTAAATACATGACTGGAAAGTTGTTATTGGAATACACAGGCGCCACTAGAAGATATGGGCAGTTTGCAGAGAACTTCAACTTCTGTCAGTTAAGGACCTTTTACTATTACTATTCTTTCGCCTTTTTGCATAACCGTGGATGAACTAGATTGAAGGGGTTTATGTTCTGTATGTGCTCGGCGTAGAGGGAATAGTTTTCTTGTTTCTAGGATCTAATACAGTTTTACAGGCGCTGATATTAAAATATATATACAAGGGAAATGAAGGGCTACACAGGCGCTGGTAATTGCTCAATTTTGGAGAGTTATATTACTTCGGATCAGGATGCCATCTCAGAAGCAGACCAACTACAGAACTAAGATAAGAACCTTTGATATTATTTATTCCTGATGTTTTCTTATGTGTATCAAATGGAATGTTCGTGCTATATAATTTGTCATTGTCTCATGGTCACTATTCATTTCATTACGTGGGTTCAGAGTTCGACGGTAACGGACGCGGAAACAAATTAGTACTGATGTCGGGACGTAACGTCGGGATTATATCTTAATTATCTTTAGGATAGAAGCGAGGTCATCATACGTGCATTCTGCATTTCAAACGTTTTACTAACATATATAAATACATATTATTGCGTTTTACAAATTGAATATGATCGCGGGAAATAGGCATTCCGTCCGGTTATGCAATGTTAACTTCCAACGTAGCATAATGAGATCTTATTACCGGTGCTAGACTCTCGAGGTTAGTCACGTGATTGTTGTATAAATGGAATAGTGAAGGGGATTGAAGAATGAGATACACTCGCGATACAGGTAGTTGTATGTAACTGGGATCAAATGACGGGGTGCGTGTTCTCGGTCCAGGGGATGAACGGGACTGCGGAGACACTCTGGGTGGGTCTAAGTAGAATTGCGCAAAGCCTCCACACAGTTAAAATGTGTTCAGTCAAGCAAAGGTGAAGCATTTCGAATCGGACCAGAGCGTCGTGCCTCAAACACAGCCGGAGGGAAGAAGCCCCTACGTTCTTTCACTCCCCTTGGCTCGACGAGCTCGGGCTCTGGTTATGAATGTATGTGAATGTAATAACTCCGTACTCAAGGACGAGATAGGACGTTCCTCATGAACGAGAAATTATAAGATGCAGGTAGCAGTTCGACAGTCAATACTTATGCTCGGGGCCGCTTTAATGAACGAGATCTGTTAGCAGTTTAACAATCAATTTTTATGATCGGGACCGCATTCAGGCGCGCGATGGCATTACTAACACCATCATTCTCATCAGTCACCACCTTTTCTAACTTGCTGTATACAGAGACCTTCGGGGTTCTCTCTTCCCGGCCAGCGAGAAACATATCAGGAACTACACAATCAACTGTAATAATCATGCTGTTTTACCATCATTTAATATCTCTAGTCAATAAGACTACACCGTGGGATCAATCACATCAACTATATTTGGCGATGCTAACATGGCTCTGACTGACGCGCTCAAGGGAGAGTCTTTTCCAGTCACCCAGTTAGTTCATTCAGCCCTTTAATCAGCAGTAAACATCATAATAATCCGGCTCATGTAGCCGCAACGTGGGATCCTCACATATACACCAGTCAATTTGACTGCCCCGCGGGATAATATACAAACCTTAATATCAGACGCGGGATTTCTTCCTGATATGTTTGTCGCCGGGGAGCGAGGACTTCGGGGGATTCCAGCAGGAGCAATAGAGTCTCGGCTTGATCTTGGTCTGCAGCTTAGTGTGGGAGGTTATGTCTAAACAGGAGTTAACCACCGGATGCGGCGATGCTCTGGGGCCGCATCCCCCTCCCCCCTACAGGGGGGGGGGGGCATCTAGAATCCACGTTTGAACAGAAGTGGTTAGACACTTCTTAAATTTCACTTACAAATCTGTATCTTCCATTCCCTTAGAATCTCGGGCTGCGATAATGTCAGACAAAGCTTGCCCTGAGCCTCTGTTGCGCCTAGTTGTTGTGAATATATATATGTTTGTCTTCCCCTACTATGTACTATGAACAGATTGAGCAGATTGGACAACGTGAGACGCGCTATCGGTAGGTTTCTTACTTGTGTTTTGAATATAACGTATGCTATTATATCTTGTAAATCTGTCATAAATGGGTGCCGCATGTGGTTGTGCTGACACTGTTCTAAGCTGCTATTATGAGATGTTGATAATCAATGCGGGCGGAATCTTTAGCGTATGCCGTTAACTTGGCAACGATTGTATTGTTTTATATTACAGTATTTTAACCCCGATGGTATTATAGTTATGGCGGTTCAATGTAAGGGAGTTTTGCTACTAGCGTTTATTCCTAGGCTACGCCGCATATAATTGGCTTTTAGGCCAACTCCGGACGTGGACGATATCGGCTGTCTCTCGTATAGGCGAAACTGTAGAATTCTGTAACGGTTTCTAGAAGGGCCAAAGTAATTTCGGAAATATGTCTTATGTCTCTGGCATTTCGTCTATAAGTGTTCGAAGATTGTACGCGAATTTCGAGTCGATAACGGTTAGGCGATCTATCATCTTTAGTAAATAAATCCGTTATGTTATTTACGAGTACGGATTAGTTACGTGCGTTTGTTATTTCCACAGTTAGGTAAGAATTCGTTCTATATTAGTCTAGTCGCGTTAATAAGAATACGAATTTCACCACGTATCAAAAGAATTTTGGATAGCTACGGGCACAACGGAGGAGGAATTTTCCTAACCACTAGATAGATCACGACTGGCCAATTTTGAAAATATAAATTAACAAAAAAAATAATATTAGCTTTCACGTAAACATACTTCCGAAGTTCTAAGTTCGACTTAAGTTTTATCTAGTAGCTTAAAGCATAAAGTGTGTGCTTAAAAGTCACAAAAGTTGTAATAAAGCTCGATGCGGTAGCTTAAAGTCTCAAGCTTTGGGCTTTTCGTAAAACTTATATTATTAAACTTTATAGATAGATATTTAGCTTAGGTGTGCAGGTAGGGTACGTTACAACACCACAGTCTATTAGATAAATACCTAGGATAACGGAGTACTAGATAAGCATGAGATACGAGTTTGGGAGGCACTTATTACAGATTCACCTCTAAAAATCAAAATAAAACACGAGGTAAAAGTGTAAGTAAAAATAAAAATGTAAATAATATTACGAAAAATTTTAAAGCGCCTTTTTTAATTCAGTTTTCATAGAAAATTTTCCAGGTGGACCCACTGAAAAAGCGTTAAAAACTGGTAACTTTTAAAACTCAGCAGAACCTGAAACCAGCTCCCAGTAAAATACAGAATAATGATTAATCTTATTCAAACATGTCGACATTACCGTATTTGTTACAAAAAATTTCTCATTTAATAAACTAAAAGCTTTAGAGTGTTGGTATTTTCCGAATGAATGTGCGGCAATGAAACTTGGAATTTAATAAGAGAAAATATTTATTGAGTATTTTATTTAATTCATGAGACCGCTATGTATGTGAAGACGATTTCTATGGCTCTTCTATTCGCGAGAAATTTTGCGGTGGATTTTACTAAGCGCGTATTTAAACCGCAAGGAAAATTTCCCTCGTGTGCGTACTTTTTTAGAACGTTAATTATAATTCTTCACATATAGTCGAATTCAAAATGTTATATTATTAATCACTTTAGTTTAATTTTTTCCATATAAAACATTTGTTCTCCATCTTTTGTATATGTTCAGTTAATTCATTAACTTTTAAAATTAAACTCACTTAACAGGATAAAAATATATAAATATATGAAAATTATATATGATATTTAAAGTTATACGATACGTTTATGGGTGTGTATATAAATGTTCCAGCGATAATATATTTCTTCTTCTTCTTTTGGTGTCATGTCAGGTCCCCCCAACGTTGACTATCACCCGAGAGAAAGCATCCCTGTCCTGGGCAGCACGAAACAGCTCTCCAACACTTCTTATGCCCGTCCAGTCGCGTATATTGCGGAGCCAGGAAATTTGTCTCCTTCCAACACCTCTACGACCCTCTATCTTGCCCATAAGAATCAGGTGGAGCAATTCATATTTTTCTCCTCTGAGCACATGACCCAAATACGATACCTTTCGGATTTTGATATTTGTCAGCAACTCTCTATTCACTCTAGCTCTTTGAAGAACTCTTGTGTTGCTGACCATATCCGTCCAGGGTATCCGGAGCATTCTCCGATGTATCCACATTTCGAACGCCTCCAGCCGGTTCATGCTACTCACTTTGAGGGTCCACGATTCCACTCCGTACAGCAGGACTGACCATATATAACATTTGACCAGTCGCTGTCGAAGTTTCAGGTTAAGATTGTCATCGCAGAATATCTGTCTCATTTTGTTAAAAGCAGCTCGCGATGCTTCAATTCTGCATTTGACTTCGGTTTCTGGGTCGAGGTCTTCCGCTAGGATACTTCCAAGGTATTTAAACTTTGTCACTCTCTCTATACCAGCCCCATTCAATGTGAGGCGTGCTCCCGTGTGATCTTGCCTACTAAACACCATGAACTTTGTTTTGCTCACGTTCATGTTAAGACCCAGTCTCACACCAGCCTCATTAATTCTGTTTACGAGTGTTTGTAAGTCTTCCATACTATCTGCCAGAATGACTGTATCATCCGCATACCTGATATTATTGACGTGTACACCGTTAACCTTGACCCCCAGTTCTATGTCATGCAAAGCCTCCTTGAATACTAGATCGGAGTATAAATTGAATAACATAGGTGACAATATACACCCTTGTCGAACTCCACGTTTGAATGGTATAGACTTTGTTGAGCTAGTTTCCAACTTGATGACAGCTTCCTGGTTCCAATATAGGTTTTTAATAATGTTAATGTCTTTGTCATCAATACCACGCTCTTGGAGCATCTTGATAAGGTCCGCGTGTTTCACTCTATCAAACGCCTTTTCATAATCAATGAAACACGCAAAAACGTCTTTTCGTTGGTCGCGGCATTTCTGCAGTAGTACATCTATTGCCAGTAACGCTTCTCGTGTTCCAAAACCACTCCTGAAGCCAAACTGGGAGTAATCCAAATCACATTCACATTTTAATCTTATTCGTGAATGTATAATCTTTAAAAATACTTTTAACACATGACTCATAAGGCTGATCAAACGATAATCCCCGCATTTTTTGGGGTGCGGTTTCTTAGGGAGAGTGATGAATGTAGATTTAAGCCAATCTTGGGGGATGACCCCCGTGTCATAAATAATATTAAACAGCTTTAACAAGTACTCAATATTTTTGTCGTCAATTAATTTCAAAATTTCAGTAGGTATTTCGTCCGGTCCACAGGCTTTTTTATTTTTACTTTTAGAAATAGCAGAGAGGATTTCAGATTTCATTATTGCTGGTCCAGATTGTAATGCATTCAAACAGACTTCAGGTCTGTTATCGTCAAAAAGTGTACTTATATAGTTTTCCCACGTCTTAGTAATATCAGAGTCATTTAAGATCAGATTATTAGACTCATCCGTTAGACATGCGGGTGTTCGTTTTTTATTCAGGCCAGACAGTTGTTTTACCTTTTTATGTAAGTTGAACGCATCGTGCATTTCGTTTAGTTTCTCTAGTTCTTCGCATTGCTGTTTAACCCATTCCTCTTTTGCTTTTCTAATTTTTTGTTTGACTATAATATATTTCTAGTGAATATATATTTTTACTGTGTAATTTAGGTACTGAAAATGTAATCAAAAAAATAATATTTCACATGCTCTAATATCAATTTTTTTTGCTGGCATACTTTGAATTTGACTTGAGTATGACATGTTTTTTAAAACATTTACTAGCTATGTTAAGCGATGTTCTCTCTTATATGTATTATAATTAAAATACGCATAGGTATATGCATTTATATGGGTATTATACAAAAAAAATTGAAAATACTTTAACTTTAAAGTAATAATAACGATTTTACAGAAAATATGTGAGAGATATAGTTGTTGGTCTTGTGGTTAGGACACTGGCCTCGTGATCCAAAGGTTGCGGGTTCGATCCTCACTCCAGACTAGCAAGTTAGTCCTATTTTCATAGTACAAGCGCTTAGCTTAGTTTGAAAATAGTAAGAATATTGATGTGACACGTATTTCCGTGTTCACATCTCTATTTTTTTAAAAAAAAAAAAAAAATATAGGAAAAAAACGCAAATTTCTTCAATTGTTAATGCTCTGTATAATATAAAATAGAAACAGAACACTTATCTCATATATTTTATTTACCATTATGGGTAGGATAACAGAGCTAGTCCACGATACTTTAAAGGTAGATTCAGACCTAAATTATGATTCGAAAATGTTCAAGCAAACAATGCTTTAATATTATGATTATGGAGATAAGCGATTTCTAAAGTATCATCAACAAAATGTTGGACGAAGATTAAAAAAGCACGATCCTGAACTTTAGACTAAAATGCAAAAGATGAGATGCTACATTTTTATATAATTTTGTGGTACGGAAGCATGGACGCTTACCGGATGATTGGTAGGGCGACTAGAAGCTTGCGAGTTGTGGATCTACAGAAGAATCCTCAAAATAAGCTGCGTGGACAGAGTTACGAATGAAGATGTTATGAATCGGATGAATACAGTAAAATGAGTAAATAAAAAAATAAAAATCGAAAAAATTAAATCACTCGTAAGTGTGACGAGACATCCAGAGAGTGCAAGATCTTGCATCTCATATTTCAGGGAAAGATTGCCGGAAGTCGGGGCCCTGGAAGAAGGAGAATATCATGGCTGATAAACCTGAGACAGTGGTTTGACCAGGCTACTGTAGAGCTGTTCCGGGCTGCAGTAAATAAAGAGATGATAACCAACATGACTTGAACGGAACGAAAGAAAGAAAGGAAATGAACGGAAAGAAGAAACACGTTTCTTTCAAAATTCAAATAGAATGATGGAAGCCTTCCACGAAAATTCTGATTTAAACATTGAAGTCCTTTATCTCCGTAAGTCAGGGGCGTAGAGTGAGAACAAGAAGCATGACTTTTTTCTAAGCACATATTCTGAAAAGAAACCGAAATAAGATATACAGGGTGTAACAGAGCTTGTCCACAATACCATACAGGCGGATTCCCGCCTTGATTATGAGTCGAAAATGTTTAAGCAACTATGACCTAATATCAATAATTACGGAGTTACGAAATATCAAAGTTGGTATTTTTTTTTTAATTTTACCTATAAAAAACGTTGAAGTATCATTACAGTAATTTATAACGAAAAACCCTGAAAATTTTCCAATTGAATTGTTTTCCGATTGGAATTGCAAGTCTTTTATCATTTTATTCGACTTATGTTAAACGGAAGAAATTTTTCATATAAGATGTAAGTTACTGTAATGATAGTCTTATATCTGGCAAAAACAAGTCAGAAAGAAAAAAAGTCAACTTCGATGTCGCATATCTCCATAACTATTGATATTAGGTCAAGGTCGCTCAAACATTTTCGATTCATAATTAAGGCAGAAATCCACCTGTAAAGTATTGTGGACTAGTTTTGTAGCACCCTGTATATATCTTGTAATATTTCAATCACAATAATTAGCATATTGTTCAGATTTTAATATTTCATAGTATTCTGCCAGATGAATATTGATTTTCGATTTTTTTTCCAAATATGTGTTTAAATCAATGTCACGCTTCTTGTTCTCACTGAACGCCCCTACCGTAAGTAATGAAATAATTTTCTTCTCAAAATTTAGATAATATATATGTAAAGTATTGCGGACTAGCTCTGTCACACCCTGTATAGAGATTTAATTTCACTGCTAGTAAAAGTGTTCAAATGCAGCTGTGAAGCAAATTCATGAAGTAACTTAATAAATGTAGCAGCAATGTTAATGTTTTAGAATCTTAACCGATATTATTTTAGCAGTCCACAAGGCGTCTAGACTAAAAATTATGGAAAGAGATGCCGGAGTATGAATTATTTAAATATTAGATGAAGTAAAAGCACAAGATCAAGGGCCTGGAGAGACCTCACCTGCCCTTTCTTTAATAAATTATACTCGTGAATATCATCTTTAAAAGGGTGGAATTATAAAGTATTATTTCGGGCGGGTGATGAAACAAACGGAGGACTTAAGATGTCAGCGTGAAAAGAATTGTTAAAATTTTCATTTGTTTTTTAATAACGATGTTCACCATCTCAAGCAGAATAAATTAAAAGACTTAGGCAGGTAATTTTAAAATACTCAAGATCGTAGAAAATGAATGAATTTTCATAATTGAGGTTTCAAATTAATTCGGGAGGAATTTTAATGTTTAAGGATTATCATTTTTATCATACACGAAGATAATTACGATTTCTCTGGTGTAATTGATAAAAATTAGCTATCTATAACCCGTCAAAAAGAGCGTAATTTTCGTATATATTTTGGATGCCAGTTAAGGCTTTGAGAACAGCGCTATCTAGAGGAGCGTAGCATCTCGATAACGTTAATAATGGATATTTTAAACAGTGAATTATGACAAAGTTGTGATAAAAACTAGCTTACTATAACCCGTCAAAAAGAGCGTAATTTTCGTATATATTTCGGATGCCAGTTAAGGCTTTGAGAACAGCGCCATCTAGAGGAGCGTAGCATCTCGATAACGTTAATAATGGACATTTTAAACAGTGAATTATGATAAAATTGTGATAAAAACTAGCTATCTATAACCCGTCAAAAAGAGCGTAATTTTCGTATATATTTCGGATGCCAGTTAAGGCTTTGAGAACAGCGCTATCTAGAGGAGCTATAATGGACATTATTAAACAGTGAATTATGTTAAAGAGTAAAATTAAGTTAAGGTACGGTTGTTAGACATATTTAACTGTAACTGGTTGCGAATATTTTATACGAACCGTATGTTTTACGCCATAATGTGTTTTACGCAATCAGTTCGCCTTCTACCTCCGCGATAAAGGTCGTCCTCCTGATGACGTTGAATAAGAATTCAACGAAACGTCGAGAATAGTTTCTCGGAAAAACATATAAAATATATTCGTATAAAATATCCACAACCAGTTACAGTTAAAAATATATTATTTTATTTAAGTTATACACAATTTGGTCTAAATATTTTTTATCACAATCTCCGCAAGTTATTTGATACATCGCGCTTCTTTTAAAAATACCTGCCCTAACCGAATAAATTGACAAAATTCTATATTTATATTAGTTATTAATTATACCTGAAGATGAGAGACCTCGAAACTGTGGTAGCGATAAATGAGTCAAATATTGTGTGTGTACTGTAATATAAAAAATATATACTTTTTGTCATGGGATGTGGCTGTGGGAGGCAAATGTAAACACTGGAAATGAATTATCGATTTATTAATTATTTTTATTAAATCACAAAGTCACTGGACACGAATGAAATTTTAGCACTTATCTCGAATTCACACTATCTCGGAATGTATCACTCGTCTGTGCACACTTTATTAACGCTTGTAAATGTTTTCGAGAAAACTTCCAAAACCCAGTACACGATTTTTGTATTTGCTCTTGATTTGCAAAATTTAACGCAAACCTATTAAATAATTTTGTAAAACCCACAGCTAAACAGGCTTTTAATAAATTTTATTATGATAGATCCATACACTCTTGAAGCATTTCCTTAAAAAATATGAACAAATATATTGTTATAAAATCAAAAAAATTATAACCCGAAACACAATTTTAGTTTTCATGCAATAAAGTTATCTTTGGTACACTTATCTCGTATATTTTCAAATACAGACCATAAACTTTATTTGCAAATTGATTGTATAAAGTTTGAAAAAGAAGTGGTGCTATATAGACATAAATATTTTTCGACAAGTTGTTAAATATTTCGTTTTAAAAAAGACAAAAATTAAACGTTCTGTTTCCTATATTGCAGTATCCATAAAACCATTAAAAAGAAAATTTCACTGTTATTAATATAAAATATTCAAAAAATTATATCTCATACTTAAGAACTCGAATTAATTAAATCGTATAGTCTGTTAAAAGATCATTTTTCTTTCAAATCAGACATCGGTTGGACTGTCCAGATTAAGTGTACCAAAGATAACTAAAATAGTGTTTCGGGGTTATAATTTTTTTGATGTTATAACAATATGATTGTTCATATTGTTTTAAAAAACTGAAGCGCCGTAGCACAGGTTTAAACTTTATACAAAACACGTTGGTTCTTTAAATTATTCTATACATTATTAGTGTTGCGAGTATGTTTCCATCGCTTCCGGTCTGTTCCAGACGTCTCCCGAACATTGTAGCTAATTCCAGCGTTGTATTGTCGTCGAAATATTTTTTTTTTATAATTTAAATTTAAATGTTGCACCATGAAATGACTACGAAATCATTCAATGGTATTAAGAGGCCCCAGTACACGATTTTCGTATTTGCTCTTGGACTGTCCAACCGAAGGCTGATTTGAAAGAAAAATGATATTTTAACAGACTATACGATTTAATTAATTCGAATTCTTGAGTACGAGGTGTAATTTTTAAAATGTTTTTATATTAATGATAGCGAAATTTTCTTAGTGCGCATGTAAAATTTAATTAATATATCTGATGCTTTAATGGTTTTATGGATACTGCAATATAGGTAACAGAACGTTTAATTTTTGTCTTTTTTAAGACGATATATTTAACAACTTGTCGAAAAATATTAATGTCTGAATGGCATTACTTCTTTTTCAAACTTTATACAATCAATTTGTAAATAAATGTAGTAATTGAGTAGCTTGTTGGTCCTGTGGTTAGGACACTCGCCTCGTGATCCAAAGGTTGCGGGTTCGAACCTCACTCCAGACTAGCAAGTAAGTCCTATTTTCATAGCAAAAGCGCTTAGCTTAGTTTGAAAATAGTAAGAATATTGTTGTGACACGTATTCCGTGTTCGCATTTCTATTTTATTTAAAAATAATAAATAAAAAAATATATGGTCTTTATTTGAAAATATACGAGATTAAGTGTACCAAAGATAACTCTATTATATGAAAGCTAAAAAAGTGTTTCGGGGTTATAATTTTTTTGATGTTATACAATATATTTGTTCATATTTTTTTAAGGAAATGCTTCAAGACTAAATGGATCTATCATAATAAAATTGATTAAAAGATTATTTAGCTATGGGTTTTGCAAAGTCATTAAATAAGTTTAGGTTAAATTTAGCAAATCCAGAGCAAATACGAAAATCGTGTACTGGGGCCTCTTATGCGTAAAAATTAAGTAAATGATATAATTAAAAATGCACCAGAATTTCTGGTTGTGTGATTAATAATAAAAAACTTGTGGTTGCATTTCGTTCATTTTATTTATGTAAAGACGTGAGAGTTTGGATACAATTTTTCTTGTATAACTAATCTAAAGTTAGCGGAACTGTGGAACTGTGGAATTACTGCAGCGGAGCGCTGTGCAAGGATTTGGATTCCATGAAATTCCAAATAACCGAACATCAGCAACTCCGGGGAATTTTTAATAACACAGCATGGTAATGTTCATATATGAATTGCAAATACACGTTTATGTTGTAATCTGAACCTTATTTGGAAATAGTAAAGCCTAAAATTCATTATTCCATTAATAATAATTGTATACAAATTTCAAAATAAAATAAAATATTAAGTATTAAACCACTTATTACTATACCAGTTGTTCGTACCTGGTGTTGCACGAGTTAAGGATCAACTTAAAAATAAATTTGGGAGGGGGGGATAAAGGTTCCATTTTGCTAAGCCTCTAATTAAAACAATGTTTCCATTTAATCAAGGCTGGGATGGATAGAACGTCTAGGGAAGAAATATGGCTCATTTTTTCCGTCGGGAATATGTACGCAGAATTTGGGTCCAAGCGGTGTAGTTTTGTATACAAAATATATATGGAGGAAGGGATGTGTTAGAGGAGGAGGTAGAAATGTCACCTATCTTTCTCGCCGGGTCCTAAAGAATAAGTTTACAAATTTTGAGTCCGATAGGTAGAACGGTACAGATTTGTAATCAAAATATATAAGGGGGAAGGGAAGGGGTAAAAAAGGAGGAGGAAATATTGCCTACGTTACCTGCCGTGTCCTAAAGCATAAGTATGCAAAATTTGAATCGAATTTGACAAACAGTGTAGATTTGTATAGAGAACAGACAGACAGACAGACAGACAGATATTGAGTATTACATTTATAGATATTCGTCAACTAGTTTCGGTTGATCTCAACCTTCATATTTTATTTTATTTTTAAATTTTAATATAATGCCATGCCGCAAAGTGTTTTCTTGCTTTGCAAATTTAATAATAATTGTATTTGACCGAGGGAAGAAAGCAATAAACATTTTTTAATAAAAACACTATATTCTGAAAATGATTAATATGAGTATAAAACACACTTATGCGCACATGCAAAATCTATTCGAATCATGTGGCCAGTACCGGAAGAATTTTTTTAGATTCGATTAAATATGTCGTATCAAAGGCAATGACCAAATCGAGGAACACTATTTATGGCACATATATTTTTGAAATAAAATAAATGATGTAATGAAAATTTGTTACCAAATCTCAATGAACTTCCCCCGGGTAGTATTTATAATATATTTATAAATATAATCACCATTATTTCGCGCCATTTATGGGATAAATTTTTGTTTTTATTTTACTTCGGATGAATGCTATACGATTTTCAAATCTCTCTTCAAGGTTACTTTATAAAGCAACGGTTACGTAAAATAATATTTTTATCACGTTTCTCCACGGGTCTGGAAAACGTATAAAGATTTCATCATTGTACAAAGTTTACTGAAATCCCACCTGAATTTGGCAAAAAAACGTGCGGAAATTTTCCAGGCTAATAATAATATTCACCTTTATTTTTTTCCAGGCGAACTGTTAATTCTGTTAACGTTTGAGCTGGGAGGATGATAATATGCTCATAATTTTACTCGGAATAAATTTAAAAATTGAGTAGATTCCAGGATGAAACCAATCAGGTAAGTGCAAGTGTTGCCATGTACGCTAATAATATTCACAATGCCTCTCGGCGTATTGATTGGTCACTCGGTCGTCGTGGACGGAGTCGGTCGTTTGAAATTTATTAAGAACACTGGGTCTACAAAATATGTTTTTTTTTTTATTTATTATTATTTTTTTTTTTTTACATCTCAGACCCACAAAACATCACATTGATATTTGTCTGTAGGTGCATCAATACATATATATAAATAAATTGTATTTACCAGAAATACATTAATATTAATTAATTACAATAGATCTTATAAACTCAAATACAAATCAACAATACAAGAAAAAATACAAATATTACCAAAATCAAAACAAGTCTCTTTTATTTAATAACATATTCATTAATTCTGTATTTTGCCCTTTTTTATTAATATGTATTTTGACACGACATGGGATTTTATTTAATATTATTGGTATGACATATTTTAATGTTCTTTATCCAAATTTATTTATGACCTTCGGTATTCGTAGTCCTTCTTTAACCGTAAATCTGGTACTATGTTTATGAATCAATCTATGCTTATATGTCCCATCTTCATGATATCGTGTAATTAGTTTGTACCACAAGATAGCATTAATTGGCATAGAGCCTTGTTTCTTGAAGAGTTCCTGTATATCGTTAAATGCACTTTTTGAAAACTAATTCTTTTAACAAAACTTAGATGAATAAGTTTTGTTTCACTATCTTTTTAAACATTTTAACAAGAAAAAAATTAAAAACAAACATCATACGTGTATGTAAATGTTACACTCATACGTATAATAAAATAAAATAAGAAAGCGTGGTAACTTAGAAAACGCCCTAATGCCTAAAATCAAAATCAAATAAAAATAAAACAAACACAAAACTCTATTATAATATAAAGCATTATAAAATCATAAAATTGTCCGATAGCAAGAACATGTTTTATTTATTTATATTTGATTTCATTTTCCCAGTTTTTAAATGCAAGCATTTATTTCTCCATTGTTATTGGGTAGTTTTATTAAAAAAACTGTACCCTTTTTTATTAGCCTCATTTACAAGCCTATTTTTAAATATATTATAAGTGTGTATAAATAATAAAAATTAAAAACAAATTTGTTATTAGATTCTCTGCGTACGAAGAAACGATAGCATTGTCACGGATCGTGACTGCGGGAGATAACTACCTAAACTAACCTCGCAGGACTATATTCCTGCCTTGATTATGAGTCGAAAATATTCATGCTATTATGACCTAATATCAATAGTTATGGAGATATGCAACATCTAAGATTGCATTTTTTTTCAATATTTCTGACTTATTTTTTGTAAAACCTGTATATGAAAAATTCATTCCATTTAATACAAACAAATAAAATAATAAAAACCTTCGAATTCCAATTGGAAAATTTTCAGCGTTTTTATCATTTTATTTAACTTGTATTGAAACGAATGAATTTTTCTTAATTGATATAAGTTACTGTAATGATAGTCCAACATTTTACAAAAAATAAATCAGAAAGATTGAGAAAAAAAGCAAACTTTGATGTCGCATATCTCCATAACTATTGATATTAGGTCATAATAACTTGAACATTTTCGACTCATAATCAAGGCAGGACTATAGTTCTGTGAAGTTATTAATGTTTTCCAAATAACCCTGTATTGCAGGACTGCCGAAGGCATGGCCCACCCGTACAAAAAACATATTCTATGTTGGAAAATGCTTCATTATTTTCTTCATGTGTATATTTGACTGCGAAACATTCTTTCCAAAGTTTTGTATTGTTTGTTTACCTTTGAGAATATTTATTTCAATTATTCAAGTTGTTCCAAAGTTTGTTCTACATATCTAAATTGTTTCGTATTCTTTGTTTATTTTTTAAACGTGAAATAAATAAGGTAAAATTTTGCATAATATACTGAATGTACTAAAGAAAAGGTAAATATTTTTCAATTTGCATAAATGAATTGTATAACATGTTATTCTGAAATAAAATATAACGCAGGAATAAATATCGTTTAAAATACTTATTAATAATTTTCCATTTCATTTTATACTACCATATTATATTCAAAATTGTGTACAAAATTTTTGCTTAGATCTTATATATATAATGACGCAATATTGAATCAATCGCAATTAAAATAGAAACTTCATTGGGTGTTGACAGAACACGATTAAATTTTTTCAGGGGCTATTAAAATGAAACGTAATATTAACAATATATTTATCAAAGCAAGGTTATAAAAAAATATTAGAATATATTCATTAAAAGACGCAGTAGAATCTGGAATTCGAAACGAACGCAGCTATCAATCTAGGCGACGGGAAGAGAAAGATGTTTGGTGAGCGTTTTTTTTTCCAAAATTATTTTTTTTACAATTTTTTTTTATCATCATCATAGTCACTCTTGGCTCTACAACCTCTAGTGGGTCTTGGCCTCCTCAACAGTCTTCCTCCACTCGTGTGGGTTTTGTGCCAGCTATCTTTAGTTCAGAAGCTCCAAGGCAGATATGTCTTCGAGGACGTTGTCGCCATCTTCATCCTTCGTCCTTCAAGTATGATGCGAAGAATTTTTATAAATTGTGGTCTAATCCGTAATGATGTATCTTTCTTAGAATATCGTGATCAACTCGGTCTAATGTCTTTGAGAAATCTGTGCATATAACATCATTCTGGGCTAAGGCATCCAATCCTAGGCTATATCATGAGATACGGTAAGGAGATTCGTTGTTGTAGACTTCCTTGTTAAAAATCCATGTTGGCCATCTTTTAATTGAGTGGCGATGGAACGCTTAATCTTGAACAAATTAGGTTTTCCAATATTTTTGGTAGAACGGATAATACCGCTACCAGTCGATAATTTTGTACATCTTCCTTTTCTCCGGATTTATATATCGGTGTTACTCTAGTGAGCTTCCAACATGAAGGAATAGATGAATTTAGAAAACAAATATTGAAGATAAGATATATTTTAATTACTTTATTTTTTTATTTTTTTTAAAACTTTATTAATTAATAAAATAAATAAATAGTTCTTTCTTAGGAACCGACATGTAAGAGTACCGTCATTTTTGACGTGTTGCAGCAAATCATAAATAATAATTTTCAAAACATCTGTTTAGTAAACCAACAAAATTATTACTGTAATAACAATTTTTAAAGGTGATATTCTAATATACGAATTTTCTTTTCCTCTTCGCGGGTGCCTGGATATTACCTGTGAACGTAATATGATAATATTCGCAGACTCACGCCAGGGACGAATATGAATAAATGAAAAATGAAAATTCAGAGGTGAAAACTTTAGGTGGGGTGCCTCGATCGAGGTATTATAAAACCTTCGCTGTATGGCGCGGTACTAGTTCACATTCGAATTTACCCTGATATTTCAAGATAAGTGGGGTTTAAGAGCAAAGGCAGCAATATCCAAAAAAAGAATTAATGCAGTCATTGAGGATTATTAATTTGTAATGTACTGAGTTCGAGATACCAGTGGCGTGCAGTGAGAACATTGCAGCATAAGTATGTTTAATTAAATTATTTGTTTAAATATGTGGAAAGTAAAAGCAAAGGCAGCAATATCAAAAAAGAATTCATGCAGTCATTGAGGATTACTAATTTATAATGTACTGAGTTCGAGATACCAGTGGCGTGCAGTGAGAACATTGCAGCATAAGTATGTTTAATTAAATTATTTGTTTAAATATGTGGAAAGTAAAAGCAAAGGCAGCAATATCAAAAAAGAATTCATGCAGTCATTGAGGATTACTAATTTATAATGTACTGAGTTCGAGATACCAGTGGCGTGCAGTGAGAACATTGCAGCATAAGTATGTTTAATTAAATTATTTGTTTAAATATGTGGAAAGTAAAAGCAAAGGCAGCAATATCAAAAAAGAATTCATGCAGTCATTGAGGATTACTAATTTATAATGTACTGAGTTTGAGATACCAGTGGCGTGCAGTGAGAACATTGCAGCATAAGTATGTTTATATTACATTATTTGTTTAAATTAGGTGGAAAGTAAAAGCAAATAAATAAAATATAAAAAAAAAAAAAATAAATAAATATGGCAGCAATATCAAAAAAGAATTCATGCAGTCATTGAGGATTACTAATTTATAATGTACTGAGTTTGAGATACCAGTGGCGTGCAGTGAGAACATTGCAGCATAAGTATGTTTAATTAAATTATTTGTTTAAATATGTGGAAAGTAAAAGCAAAGGCAGCAATATCAAAAAAGAATTCATGCAGTCATTGAGGATTACTAATTTATAATGTACTGAGTTCGAGATACCAGGGGCGTGCAGTGAGAACATTGCAGCATAAGTATGTTTAATTAAATTATTTGTTTAAATATGTGGAAAGTAAAAGCAAAGGCAGCAATATCAAAAAAGAATTCATGCAGTCATTGAGGATTACTAATTTATAATGTACTGAGTTCGAGATACCAGGGGCGTGCAGTGAGAACATTGCAGCATAAGTATGTTTAATTAAATTATTTGTTTAAATATGTGGAAAGTAAAAGCAAAGGCAGCAATATCAAAAAAGAATTCATGCAGTCATTGAGGATTACTAATTTATAATGTACTGAGTTAGAGATACCAGTGGCGTGCAGTGAGAACATTGCAGCATAAGTATGTTTAATTAAATTATTTGTTTAAATATGTGGAAAGTAAAAGCAAAGGCAGCAATATCAAAAAAGAATTCATGCAGTCATTGAGGATTACTAATTTATAATGTACTGAGTTCGAGATACCAGGGGCGTGCAGTGAGAACATTGCAGCATAAGTATGTTTAATTAATTTATTTGTTTTAATATGTGGGATTTAAAAGCAATGACAGCAATATGCAAAAAAGACTTCATGCAGTCATTGAGGATTACTAATTTATAATGTACTGAGTTCGAGATACCAGGGGGCCGTGCAGTGAGAACATTGCAGTCCATAAGTACTGTGTAAGTTAAATTATTCTGTTTAAATATGTGGAAAGTAGTAAAAGCAAAGCCAGACAATATCAAAAAAGAATTCATGCAGTCATTGAGGATTACTAATTTATAATGTACTGAGTTCGAGATACCAGGGGCGTGCAGTGAGAACATTGCAGCATAAGTATGTTTAATTAAATTATTTGTTTAAATATGTGGAAAGTAAAAGCAAAGGCAGCAATATCAAAAAAGAATTCATGCAGTCATTGAGGATTACTAATTTATAATGTACTGAGTTCGAGATACCAGTGGCGTGCAGTGAGAACATTGCAGCATAAGTATGTTTAATTAAATTATTTGTTTAAATATGTGGAAAGTAAAAGCAAAGGCAGCAATATCAAAAAAGAATTCATGCAGTCATTGAGGATTACTAATTTATAATGTACTGAGTTCGAGATACCAGGGGCGTGCAGTGAGAACATTGCAGCATAAGTATGTTTAATTAATTTATTTGTTTTAATATGTGGGATTTAAAAGCAATGACAGCAATATGCAAAAAAATAAAAAAATATTTTGAATGCAGTCACCGAGGATTACTAATTAAAAATGTACTAAATTCTAGATTTTATGTATCAACCCCTTCCAAAATTATGTTTCTATATAAATGTATAGGCCATGGTTCCAGTGAAATTTCAAATTCAGAACTAATAATGACTGAATTTTTTTTTTGGATATTGCTGCCTTTGCTTTTATACCCCGCATATTATAATAATATATTTTTTTTATAAATTTAGCTTACTACGCCCCACTAGATGAAATCTATTCAGGGGCAATTATACTAAAAATTATATATATTTTCATTAGACATTCTATCACCAAAGACAATATAAACTATGTAATGTGCTTCAATTTAATCAATACTACAATATGATATAATTGGGTGGGGAGGATTATATACAACTTCATTAATCGCACTCTTAATTTTTATTTTATTTTTTTATTTATTTATTTTATTTATTAGAGACACTAACAGGATAAGACAAAAAAGATGTTTATTATCTGAGTGTCATGGACACTACATGACACTCAGATAATAAATATTGTAGTGAAGACTATGCCCATTATCCCAATTACAAGTGTCTTCGGCATGCTCTAGTAACATGTATTTTTGTAATTAATTATATTTCACATGTACATTTATGTATATTATATATTTGTGTTTGAGTGTAGTGCGATTAGTATTTAATGATCTATAGGTTCATGTCGTCGTTTAGAAAATGGATGTTGTGTATGAGTGAGTTTTTGAACGAAGATAACGTGTCTGCAAGAATATCAGCATCAATGTTAGGGTCGGCACAATACAAATTATATGTGCGACACAACCTTGTAATGGGAGAAAAGTAACCGACATTATTAGGGTGCTGACTTATTCTGAAGAACTCAGGGTTTCTTATACGGGGTTTAACATGCAAATTTATATCAGATAGACAGAGAGAATCAATAGCTCCGCTGAGAATCTTGTGTAGCACAATGAGATCGTATATTTTTCGTCGGGACTCAAGTTTGTGCATCTTGAAAAAGGCAAGTCGATCTTCGTAGCTGTGAAGGTTATTGTGTTGACCAGTTTTGTATGACAAAATACGTAGAAACTTTTTCTGCACTCTCTCGATTCTCGTAATATGTGTTGTGTAATAAGGTGACCAAATAACTGACAAATATTCCAATATACTTCGTACTAGTGATGTATAGAGAATTTTTAGACTTTGAGGATTTTTAAAGTCTTGAGTAATTCTGGTGATAAATCCCAACATAGTATATGCCTTGTTTGTGATATAATCAAAGTGGTTTCTAAAAGTGAGTTTAGAATCTAGCATGACGCCCAGATCCCTTATTGAATCGACTTTAGCGAGTGGAACGTCACCCAGTTTATAAACAAATTCTATTTTTTGAATATTTTTAGTGAAACTAATACATGAACATTTCTTAGCATTAAGTGACATATTATTTGCTTTACACCAATTTGATAGTTCGTCCAGATCTCTTTGTAGGAGATGACTATCTTCCAGGCTACGAATTGTGGAATAAATTTTTAAATCATCGGCATATAATAGACACTTATTTCTTAATATATTTGGCAAGTCATTTATGAAGATAAGAAAGAACAAGGGACCAAGGTGAGAACCTTGAGGAACTCCTGAGGTGATAGAAACCGGAGATGAATCAAATCCATTTACAGTCACAACTTGAGTTCGATGAGAAATGTAAGATTCTATCCATCTCAATAAGTTGCCGTGGATTCCTATAGCATAAAGTTTTTTCAAAAGTATACGATGGTTCACCTTGTCAAACGCCTTGCTGAAATCTGTATATATTACATCCACTTGAGATCTCGAATCAAACGATTTGCAAATCTGACTCACAAACTCAAGCAGGTTGGTAGTTGTGGATTTTTTTGGAACAAAGCCGTGTTGATTAATGCAAAGTGTCTGACGAAAGTGGGTGAATATGTATCTACAGCAAATAATCTCGAATATCTTTCCAAAACAAGATAGTTTACTTATAGGTCTATAGTTACTAACGTCACATTTATTTCCTGTCTTAAATATTGGTGTGATGTGAGCTACCTTCCATAAGTCGGGAAACTTTCCTTCTTTTAAAGATTTGCTAAAAATGATATAGATAGGATCTAGAAGAAGGTGAGCACAATTTTTTATAAGAAGTGGAGGAATACCATCAGGTCCTGCGCCCTTGGCGGGATCCAATTCTTTCATAATTTTTAATATTTCATTTTTATGCAGTGGTATAAAGGAAAGTGAATCGAGAGAGTCATTAATGAGAGCAGATGAGTGATGTTGAGAAGCAATATCAAAAACTGAAGCGAAAAATTCTGAAAAGATATCAGAAATTTCTTGACCGCATGTAGCATATTTTTCTCTCAGAAACATTGTTTTAGGGATTGCATTAGTGAATTTCTTGGTTTTAGTGTATTCCCATAATTTTTTAGTCCCGATATGTAATGATTCCTATATAGAATTTATATATGAGTGATAGCAGGCACGAATACTATTCTTAATGCGAGATCTTAGCATAGAAAAGGTTTCGTAATCTCTAGAATTACCGTATTTTATGTATTTTTCCTATATTTTTCTTTTTCGCGGAGCTGGTGTCTTAATGCACTGCTAAACCAACATGGGTATTTTGAATTCAAGATCTTTTTTTGTGGAGTGTATCGAGCTATTATCTCCCATAATGTATTATAAAATAAGTTGAGAGAATCGTTGCGGTTTAGTTGATTCATTTGAGACCAATCAATTTGAACTAGGTCGTTAATACATTTGGCGTAATCAGTTTTACGGAAGTTGTATGCAGTATGGTTAGAATTATGTTGTAAAAAGTTTTCTCGGTTGATCGTTGTGTTTATTTGGACTGGGGGATGAAATTTGTCAACACTTACCAGAGCAGTACCCGAAGACACAAGTAGTGGAGTATCAGATAATATTAAATCTAAAATTTTGGCATTACAATTGGTTATAGAGTTAAATTGTTGAAGATTGGTTGTTGATATGAACTCCATGAAGTCCTTGGCTCTGGAATTAGATGGACTGAGCGGAGTCAGTCCAGCTCCAGAAGTTGTTGCATTCCAAGTTATAGATGGCAAATTGAAATCGCCAAGTAGCATGTTACGTTAATGGCACAAAAACAAGCTTTAAATTATTTAAAATACACCAAACCTACCATACAAATCGATTATTCCAAGAATTTTTTGTGCCTACTGTTATGGAAATTTTTGAAATGTGTATCAATACTATATATAAATCCTTTAAGAAAAATATAAAATGGATTTTCTAATTTACAGGTCTATGAGATCATTTTTTAATCTAAACACACCCAAATATAAAATAAGCGCAGCCCAGAACCATTGTTCCTTTGTTAATACATTACCAGAAAAATTTAAAAAAAAATCAAGACCTTACGTCATTTAAAAATTAACCAAAAATATTTAGTAATTTAAAATTCCTCTTGACATTCCCACGGGCTTCATATTTGTTTATTTTGTTCTCAAAATTTTTAATAACTTATTACAATTTTAATGTCCATGAAATGTGATTACTCCTCCCTTAAGCGCAAGCGTCAGGTCTTTTATGGCGATTAAAACGTTTATTTGTATGAATGTATTGTATTGTATTCATGAAATATATGTACTAAGGTATACCTATAATAAATAAATAAATAATAGTGCGGTTTATGTCTCACAACACTCAAAAAATATTAAAGAGTTAAGGTTGTTATTACGGTCGTTAGACATATTTAACTGTAACTGGTTGAGGAATTTTATACGAACCGTATGATTTTCACGACTTTTATCCGCGGAGGTAGAGGGCGGACTGATTACTGCTTCCGAGGGCGTAGATTACCAACGAACCAAACGCATATCGCTACACGTTTGAAGGAAAATATAGGAGCAATTAAAAACAACAACTCCAATATATCGGCAATCTGCGAACATGCATCCAAAGGGAATCTCTGTCACTTCATCAGATTTGACAAGACAAAAATCTTATCAACAGATCCGCACCTTATACCCAGATTAGTGAGGGAGTCCATTGAAATATACAAACATCCCAATTTCAATAGAGATGACAGTTACAAACTATCAAGTATTTGGCGCCCTGTTCTTACGACATTGATTCAACCTTTGATAGACGTCGCAGTAAAGTCCGCCGACGTAACTAGTACATATTGCACACTGGCGACCAAAGTGCATATAATTTACGCCCTCGAAAGCATTAATCAGTCCGCCCTCACCTCCGCGGGTAAAAGTCATCCTCGTAATGACTTAAATAAGAATTCAAAGAAACGTCGAGAATCGTTTCTCGGAAAAACATACGGTTCGTATAAGTTATCCGCAACCAGTTACAGTTAAGTACTCAAAAATTAAATAAAAAAAACCTTATATTTTCAATAATCTACCATTTCAATCAAATAAAATTAACTTGATAGAAAAATGCTGCAGATAACTTTTGATCACTACATCTATTGCTGGCCTAAAATATACGCAAACCCAGTATACTTTCTTGACATCTGTTACGTAACTCGGTCTAGGTTCATAGGCGGAGAGTTTTTTTTTTCGTCTTTTTTTTCGTTTTTTACGTCTCACAATGAGATAGTTTTGTGATCATTATGACGCGTAATAATAATGCACCTGTAATGGTTAAATAATAAATAAAAACAAATAAATAAAATAAAAAAGAAACTTTTTTTTATTCTAGGTTAAATCACAATTTTACTATATAAGAAAATGAATAAAATGAAGTTTAAAAATATAAATATAAACAAGTAGAAATAGGTAGTTAAAATCAACAGGTAGGTAAAAAGAAAGGTTGATAAAAAATTATAATATAAAATATTGATTAAGTTAAAAGAATAAAAAGGCAGATAAAAAGAAAGGAAGATAAAAATAATAATATAAGAGATAGTAGTAACAAGAATAAAAAGGTAAGCATGCATTTGAAAAAAAATTGAATTTAAATATATTTCTCGTTATATTCATATTAGAATAATTATATTATTCATATTTTAATATGGCTTAAAAGTCATGCTTCAATGTTCGCACAATCTGGAATTCAGTTCATTTTCAATTAGTAATCCTCGGTGACTGCATTCAAAACATTTTTTAATTTTTGGATATTACTGGTTTTGCTTTAATACCCCACATATCATGGCTGGTCCAATGAGTGTTTGGGAGAGTATTATTAATGTACCAACCTAAAACGTTAATTTAAAATATTTTCATATTTATGTTTTAAGAACATAGTTCCTGTATTTTGTCAACAGAGGGATGATCATTAATTAAGATAAATTATAGAAGTCTCTATTTATATAGAAAACATGTATGAATAGCGTTTTGGTGTAGTGCTCATGATGCTCGCCTAGTGATTTGATTGTCGGTGGTTCGAGCCCCATTCCAGGATACCATTAAGTTAGTCCTATTTTCGTAGCACAATCATTTATACAAGCTTATATCATACATTATTATACAAGTTTATTTTGAGAATAGTAAGAATATTTATCAAGATATATTAAAGTTGTCTCATAGAAACGAAATTATATTTTTATGGGAAAGTAGGAACGGAAGTAAGGTATTCGCAAGGCGAACGACCTATCGTGCGACCTATCGCTTAAATGATAACTGTACACAATGTAACGTTCACCATTTCTACCCATGATAGAATACCACATCTATCAAATTTTTAGATGTTGTATATAGTGCGGTGACAAGAAAATCCGAGCTTAGTGTCAAGGCAAAACTGACTGTTTTCAAATCTGTGTACAGGCCCACCCTAATATATGGTCATCAAATTTGGATCCTGACGGAGAGAGTGAGATAAAGAGTCCAGGCTGCCGAGATGAGTTTTCTAAGGGGGGTAGCGGGAGTCACACTGATGGACAGAGTGAGAAGTGCCGATACAAGTGCCGGAGAGTGTATTTGAAAACAGAATGGGTCTGGACTGGTTGACTCGAGCAGAAGCAGCGCAAGACAGGGGATCATGGAAGCAACTTGTCGAGTCTTTGGGCCCCCGACCCTACTAGGACAAGGGGAAGAAGATGATGCTGATGATGTATATAATTCACAACCCGTTTCATAAGTATCTTGTATTTATCATTAGCGCGATCGGTATCCAAAACTTTCTCAATCCCCTTAATTAACCACAGACGTCACCAATGAGATACCTAATTTTGATTGGAATTTTTTTAAAGCAATATCTTTTATATGTGTAATAAGATTCGTCCGAATTATTTCCTAGAATATGACTGAAATATCATTAATTTTTTTTTTTTAATCTTTTTAAAGGAGTATAAAAAAGACTTGTATGCGACCTATCCTCACATTTGGTACATCTGACATTTTAGAAATATGTTGAATTCATATAAGTTTAGTGTTATGTTATATGTTTTAATTCGTCTTCAATAGCTGTTATATTTTACAAAAAAGGGAGTACAATAAAAACTTGGTTTTTATGGGTTAGATTTTTTCTGTTCTTTCTTGTATATGTTTGAGACTTTACTTTTATGTCTATGTTTGCTATGTTCACATTTAAGTGATGAAAAGCATTTAAACAAATTGTGTCATAATTGTATTATCTATATCATGTTATGTGTTTTTCATTGTTTGTGAACCATTAAAAAAATCTCTTTAAAAAAGTATTTTGATTGGGTATTCTCTTGCCTTATTTGTTTTTTATAAATTGCAGTACGGTAGACAATTTTGATGCCGACTGCTTCTTGCTAGCGGTAAACAATTTTTCTTCTTTTAAACTTTAATTATGGTGCAATTACTTCTAGAAAGACAAGTTCAGAAAAGTCATTCATGCTAAATTAAAAGGTGCTCGAATGACTGGATGCAAAGGAATGTAATTTACATCTTCCGTAAATAAAAGTTATGCAAAAGAGAGATGACAGATATTAAGAGGGCATTTATTAGTTAAACCTAAGTTAATAATAATAATAATGGTTTTATATTTGACTTGCCGTACACCCGTGAGAAATCACAAGAAATAATAATTGCACGATTTTGAAGCTGAAAATTCATGAATACAAAATCATTACATTTTTAAATTGATTTTATTCGCTTAAGGGCTTGTTCAGACACAGCGGGAACCGTGCCGTTTAAGAATCGCATGAAATCCGTGCGGGTCTCATTTACCTAGGTTTGTATGTGATCGTTCAGACACAACCGTGCGGTTAGTCAACCGCTGCGGTGCCCGCAACCCAACCGCTAGAAAATAGACCCGCACGGCGCCCGCACGATCCTATTACTATGGGGCCTTACGAGAGCGTTCAGTCGCGTTGCGGGCACCGCACTGTTCCATGTCACAACAGGAGCACGCGTGGATTATATTCTCTTTTCTATGGTTATGGATCGCTTTGACACTGAATTTTTTATTGATGAAGTGGAGAAAAGACCTGTAATATGGAAGAAAAGACCTGTAATAGTGTGAGGATTACTCAAATATGCCAAGAACCAAGCTTGGCAGGAGTTGGTGGAGATATTTGGAAATGGTGGAAAAAAAGAGTATTTTAGAGAAGTAGGTATTTATTCACCAAAAATGAACTGACAGAATGATATTTCTTGTAGTGTCTTGCAATGGAACACGGCCGTCATTAACAAAGTAATGAGCGAATATATCTCTGATATTCAAAGATGGAGAACGGCACCAGACTGTCAAACTGACGTTTATTTTCGGGCGCACAAATCGCTTATTAACCGCGGCTGTGTGAACAGATGACACAAATCGCGTGTTTTGAAACACGATTCTGAAACTGAACGGTTCCCGCTGTGTCTGAACAAGCGCTAAAGCTGATTTTTATGGAGTAATAACTTCAGATTGATACATGTTATGCTAGTTAACTAATATGTAAAATACAAGAATGAGCGTAGACAACAATGATAAAATAAACTGTAGATACGTTACAAGCGTGAAATCTTGGCAACTCAAAAGTAAGGTAATTGCCATACTTGCATTCGTTATCAAACGGACCTTCTTTGTGATCGGGCGCGACGTACGCAAAAAAAAAGTCCCAGAGAAAAAGAATCAGAGTATCGTATGCTATTGTAAGAATAAGTATGTTATTTTAGTCACCGTGACTTCAAATTATCTGATTTTTCTGTCTACATGCAGAGCGTTTGTGAAATAAGTGTGTGTGATTTGTTGTCTCTTTCATTGCAATATTTGTTACATATGAAAGCCGGATAGTATGGGAATAACGTGTCTATATTATAATACGTTAATGGTAGAGAATGTATAAATTTAAATCTAAACAAAAAAAATGGTGGTCGGGTAGGTTTTGATACTCAACTACTCATTTCTGAGATATAAAATAAAATATCTGTTTCATATTGGGTTCTAATTATCATGTTTTTGTGATAACGAGAACAATTTAGAATGTCGAGATAAATAAATAATTCTCTGATGTGTTTAGCAAATATAATTTAATATAATATAAATAATTTAATAAATGACAAATATAATAATATTTTGAATAATCTATCCCAAACGTATGCACAGTAGAAAAACTGTGCATACGTTTGGGATACATACATAGTACATATACTGAACGCACGTCTTCGCTTGAATTATTGCTACATGTTTTCAACTACTCGGCGTACTGTACTTGAATGTGTTTTGTCACATAAAAATGTGGTTTAAATTATAATGTTTCTTCAGAATCATAGTAATGCATTATTTCCGAATGGAGAACATCTCGGAGGTATAATTTTTATAAAAAAATTATCCTGAATAATTGAATTTCTTCCTAGACAAAGCGCCTTTAGTTCTAAGTAATCAATCTCTAGGTACCGTACTGCTAGATTATTGTTGTATTAACATCGTTGAGAAAAAATTTCATGGGTTTTTCATGTGAAATAAGAAAATTTAAAGATTTCTTTCCTTCCTGTTTTATTAATCCCTAAGATTAAATGGCCGTGGTCGAAAAAGTGGCCAACATATCGCTACATTTTGTTATTAAACATTTTGATAGAGTTATAATTTATTTTATATATATATATAACTCTAATATAATATAAAGATATAGGACCAGTCAATAATATTTTCCAAACCTGTCTATAAGATGCAGAGCTTAAGCTTCGAGTCTTGACCCTATATGAAATATAAGATATCACAGACGTTCATTTTTGTGGATGATTAAAAATTGAAACGATTGAAAATAAATAACGAAGAAGTGGCAGAGCCGTGGGGAAGGTGCCTTTATCGGAGTGATATTTATGTGCTGTTGGAGAGTTATTTATGTGTTGTAGATTTCTTTCCAGTAATCATCGCTCTTTCTAAGAAAATTTAATTACGCGTTGTTTGAATGGAACAATAAAAAAATACTTATTGAAAACAGATATTGAATTTCCATTATCTCTATAATGATAACACGATATCTGGCTCCAGGTCAGAAGGATGCATGCTCATATCACTTCGGGGTCACTAATTTTGGAGATTATATTTATATCATGTGTTTTTTTAAATGCAAATAGCTCTGGTAGAAGGATTAGGGCATGTGAGTGTAAAGCTACCTCCAAGTTAGATTTACACTCGTAATCGTGTGGATCGCAGTGTCTAACTTAGTAATGTGTTAAGCTAGGCAAATAGTAATGATTTAATAGAAATGCGTACTTACATATTTAATTGAATATAATATAGTACAGTTAATTAGTTACTTTTTGTTGGAATATGCGTTTAAATGAGGCTGTGGTATTCGGAGTTCGTAGCGAACGCAGCTGCCAGTCCAGAGGTGTATGCTGGCAAGCGGTGACGTCTCCCAATGGCAGTATCTCACTGTCCTGCTGGGTGGGTGTGGAACCGTTATCGCAAAATATAACTATTACACATATTGAATATTTACGGTTCTTATTTTAGGCAGATACCTATATCCAAACGTTAAAAACTGTCCTGAAAATAAACCTTTAGCTAATACTATATTCTATTCTCAGGGTAACATGATTATTTCAATATTGGTGATTATCCTAACACAAAATAGACGGAACGTAGGTATTATTTATGTAAGCGTAATGTTTCATCGAGAAATGTTAACACATCTGTTAAATTTCATTATTGCTCTCATTCTACTGAAAATATTAGGCTTAATATAATATTTGGACATTTTCGATTTAAATATTGGTAGATGTGCATGAAAAACTCTGATTTCTAAAAACTTTAATAATATTTATTTTTTATTTTATATAAAATTCATCACATCAAAATTGAATGACTACCTATTTTGATAGTGCTAACCAATACAAGACCCGAGTATCCGTTGAAGATATACAAAAAACAAAAGTAAAACATTTATGAAACAAATTCAAAAGGAGAAAAAAAACATCACAAACAAAAATATAAAACAAAATGAAGTAGGTACATCGGAAGAACACGTAAAATGAAAGGTATTTAGAGTCCAAACAAGTGAAAAGCAATCGGATCTCAGCGATTGATAGGCCCTGAGGACGGTTTTAGAGGCCGATAGTAAACTCTGCGCGGCCATTGGTGTCTGATCGTCTGTCTCCGATCGCTTGCTGCTAGGCCCAGTGGGCGGCTATAATGACAGCAACGTGGCTTCTGAAGAACCCATTTTTCATTGCGAAATACATAATTACAATTGCTTTACCGAGTAGACGGACTGTCGCCGATTAATTATCGCTAGGCCCTGCGGGAGGCTAGTGTGGCCGATAGAGGTGAGGTCACTACATGATTATCCTAAGCATAGGTGTTTTGTGATTTTTTTCTACAGTAATTTGGCTTTATGGTCTGTTGTAGCGTTATTTTTTTTTATATATTTCGAAATCGTACAAAGTAGCGAGATTTATAGATTATTTTGGATAATTAATGTGTAGATATATTACCTACATGCATTTTTTACTATTCGAGTCACTTCTAGAAAATAATGTATTCTATACATAATATCTGTTTTAATATAATTTGTGCATCACATTACCTTAAGATTTTTTAATGGGATTTTGTTATATTTTGAAACTGGCAATGTGCGCAATTATAATATGGATGAAATAAAATTTTAATATTAATTATAAAATGTCAAAAATACTTCCCTGTATGTGGAGTAAAAGATAAATTAAAAAAATAAAATAATATTATAAATAACATTGATGTAGGTACATACTATCACAACAAGTAATCAAAGTGGTATACACGTCCTTTTTAAAAAACTCTTTTTGGTATTTTAATGTATTTAAAAAAAAATGAGATCCGTCATTATCTCAATCCATTTAAATGGAAATATTTCTTGAAAACATTCACATGGACCACAGCTACCTGTACATATTTTTCCAAGCGAAATCTTTTATTATGTACCTCGAGCTACCACATTCCTTTACCCTCACAAAATGAAAAACATTAGCATAGTTAGCCTAATAATAGACTCCCATATCAACGCACTCCTCTCAACCCCGAATGATTTTGAATGCACACATATAAAATGTTTCAAAAGATGAATATACGCAACACGCTAGTTTTTGGAGAAGAAGGCATCTCATTTAAAATCATAAATATTTAATGTTTACGACTCAAAAGAACTGTTACCATCCCTTTCCGATACCCGCGACCATCGGGGATGATCGTGTCTTTCACGTCACATGTTTTGTTGCATCGGCATGTTTTTGTGCATTCTCTTTCTACCGCACTGCCGCCATGTATTTGTCGTTCTGTTCTGGCAGATGGCTGCGACAGGCGCATGCGCCGCTCGCGTCTGATTTAAAATAATTTCCGTTTCAGTCGCGATCGAGCTTTCGGTGGGGGGTGTTTCGTCGCCAGCTTTAATTTCGCCCGGAAAGATCGTAATTTTAATTGAGAATAATTGCGAAAGTTTTCATCACCGAAGAACACTTAAAGCTTTTATTGGAATGGTTTTCGTACAATTCGACGATTGCAAAGTGATCAAGTTTAAAGTCAGTTTATTGTGCTCCGTTGTAAAAGTATGGTAATCACGAAGAGAAGATGTGAAGTGACAGTGATTAAAGACATTCGGACTCGGCTTACATGTTGAGTAGTTCGACGTGTCTGTATTTCCAGGGAACAATCACTGCGTTGTCGAGAAAACTGTTTAAAAATAGGTACGTATTGTTTGGTGAAGATGATGATTGATTTTAGATATTTTTAGTTTCTCTTTCACATTTTACATCTGTAAACTGGAATTTTTAATAAGTCGTCCTTACTCAGCGGTTGAATCATTTTTTTAAAGTTTTTAAAAAAATATATTTGCTTTTAAAATTTTGATCAGGTGCGCTAAGGATTATTTAAAATAGTTCACACAAAATATTAATGTGTTATTGCAATCTTTTAATAAGATAATACGTGAAGCGCCTTCGTGCGCAAGTACCTACCTATGTACAGATATTTTCTAGTACCGTCGGGAAAGGCATGTTTTCCAGAAAAATCTTGCTTGATTTTTGTGTGAATATAGAGGTTTAAGGACGTTTATAGTAATATTTATACATAATACAATGAAAAAATTATTATTCGCTTAAAATTTATCAATCTTTTAATGACTATTTTTTTGTTGTTTATTTCGTGTTATTTAATTATTTAAATTATTTAAGCAATATGGGTACTTTCATTATTTTGATGTGTATTTTTTTTAAATTGATTAATGCTACAGCTTAAAAACAGTAATTTAAAATAAATATTTAAAACATATAGTATTTAAGATGATTAAATCGCTTTATTTTATTTTTTCATTTTTTTCACTTTATTTTAATTTTATAATATTTATAAAATATTAGTTATATTTCAATGAAAAGTTTAACGCCTTTGATTACTATACAGTAATTATTCAATCGATTGTTAAAATGCACTTCTCATAAATAATGAGTATTTCATTCGATTCTTGTGTTCAGTGAGTACCGCGACATTGTTTATGGTTGAAAAGAGAAACAGCGTCTTATGTTGTCGGTTGTCGCGGCTCTAGGAGGCTTAACTCTTCAACGAGCGCCGTGAGGCCGCTGTATTATTTGTCACGTTCTTTTATTTCTTCTCAACTCATGGTAGGTACAATTAATTTACGAAGCATACCCTTTTGGCGGGACCAATAAAAAATAAATAAAAACCTCTCATCATGAATATCAAAGGGCCGTAATATGTATATAGGTATGTATTAAATTTTTTTAAAGTTGTTCCGTTTACAGTTGTTAAAAAATCATGTTAATATTGCTTCTGACCGGTTACGTCGTTAAATAATATATTTATTTATTTATATACAAATGTATTTTTTATTTCAATGGTTGAATTACGTCATTATTTCTCAGGAAAATTTATCATTTATGTAGGTAGGTACATGTGTAATTTGTAGGTATTTTATCGTACATAATTTTTAATAACTAAATAAATAAGCATACATTTGCAAATTAATTTTAACATTGTATACATCTTAGAGTATATACAATAGAGATTATACAGTTTGTATATACTCTAAGGTATACATATTGCAGATAAATTTATACCTATTGCAAATAATTGTAGGTATGTGTATTATCAAAGGTACCTACTGTGGCGTGTATGCAACTACATCAACATTACAACTTTTATTATTGGTTCTTACACGTCAAATCAATAATTATCTAAATGCATATTATATCTATTACCCAAATATAGATTGCTCTAACACATTTATGGTTTATTCCGATTATCAGAGAACTAGTAAAATAATTTAAAAAATAAAATTCTTCTTTTTTCTACTAAATCTACAAATAAATTATATTGGAAAACAGGTTCTTTTTGTTATACATTCAGTAGGTATTGGAAGATTCTCAATAATTATTATATTGTTATTGTACTGAAATTTACTGTATTTTATTGTCTGTTTTTTCTATTGTATATTTTATTTATATGACGGATAAAAATGATGTCTAATATATGCACCTACAATGCCTACCCCCAGGGTACATCCATAAATCACGGTGAAATCTGTAGAATCACTCTTTTTTTCAGAACCCTTCTGTTTAAACGTAGGTACATATTAATAAAGTACACATAATATATAATTTAAATTGTTGCTGATAGAATTTTTAGGGTAGCTACTTAAGTTAGTTGCATCGAAAAATGACTCAATTAACCAATTTAACTATTTAAGCATTTTTTAAGGCTGAAACAACATGGTATGCACGCATTGCGACGACATAATTATGTACAACTTTGTCGGAATAAAAGGTCGGGCGGCGCTAAAGTCTACGGCCATGAATTGTTTTGAAAGCGGCATGTGGTTGTCCCCCAAAGATACACTCATCACATCACCATTTAGTAAAGAGACTACACACATTTTCACCATAATTTAAACCTTCATTAGTCTATCAATGTGGCTACTCAGATGTAAAGCGGGCAACAAAAGCACTATAAATTAATGAATTTAATTTTTAAACAACTGTCATATCCTTAAATTTGATGAACTATTGTTGTAGATTTTCAATGAAACTATTAATATTATGTATTTAAAATTATTTCCTTAGTGATTTTTTCGTAAATAATTATCATAAGGGTGATTACATAATCTGACACTGGTACAAGACAATAGATACTTTTTTCGCTAAAATTATATAATGTATTGTTAGCTTAGTTTTGAAAGATTTTGCAGCATAATTATATAAGAATGGAATTTAATTATTTATTTACTTACGAGTAAGTATGTCATAAACATTGAGTACAAACAAATATTCTTTTTAATTAAAATTTTAAACTATTCCAGTAATTTCCATTAGTTTTTAGTAATTGTATAAAAAATGATCACCGTCTCTCTAACTAATAGCCAGAGGGCTATGGTAAAGGAGACAGGCTCATGTGTTATATCCAACAGTGGAATCTATACATACATCTCTGTATGTGTTCTAAATTTACGAAAAAATTTAATGTCGCGGAAATTCATTATATTTCATTAAAATAGAGAGAAAATAATCTATCTAATGCTTAATAAAATTATAATATCTAGTAAAATAATTTTCCATCTTAACCGTACATATTATAAAAGGCCCGCCCATCTCCTACGCTAAAATTAAACTCGCAGATCGTATGCCCATGATAACCTATCCATTCGACAGGTACATTTACTTCGAACATATATGATATAAATTGCAAGTATTTACAAACCTACGAAATAACGTGCAGTTTACTTTTGCCGGCCGGAAATATTTGAGAGCGCTGCAACCGGAAATGCGCCGGGCCTGCAGATGAAGGGTGAGATTCTGCGGCGACACAATCACTGCGAGAGCAAAATATCACCCGGCTTAGAAGTTCCGTACCGCTGTAAGTGCATAGGTTCCATCGTACAAGGGCTTAGCGGGAATTGGATTTCATCATTTCTGAAATAGGGAATCACCAACAGTAATAACACTTTTTTTGATCATCCGAATATATTTTATGTATAAATCGTAATGCATGTGTAAGAGATAATAGCGTATTTAAAAAGTAAATTCTGGAAAAAGGGGTATCGCGAGGTTCTGTGCTAAGAATATATAAACTCCTCATCTTCATGATTACCAGCCGGAACTGAAGTTTTCATGTTCGCGGATAACACATCCCTTTTCGCATAAATTATATTAAAACTATTAAGAACGCGAAACAATCACTGTAGACACGTGTGCTGTCCGAACATTCAAATCGATATAGGCAACATCTTTTCACAAAATTATGGAAACACGTATAAATTGTATTGTATAAAAGTAAAAAAAATTGTAAGGTCAAACTATTTGGGTGCTGTTATTAACCACTTAATATACTAAGAATTGTACTTGAAATACACTTAAAAATCCACCCTATCCACTTCAGTATTAACATTAACATAACGAACATTAGGAGACTGCAATCTTATATGGAATCCTGGAATGGACCAATTCCTTTAGAATTTATTCTCTTAAAAATAGAATTCTATAACTAAGAGAACTGAAATATTTATAAGGTAAAGATAGTGCCCAGAGATTACTTAGATATTTATCTACCTGAAAATATTTACCTGAAAAGAACTCCTTTACATATAGATATATATTTTAGATACTTCGCGGAGATGTCAAAAAACCTACATCCAAAGCCTATAAATTCTCGGCAAATGGTTTGAGTTGATCTTACTAAAGTTTTCCAATGGAACAACTAGTATGTTGAAAGGATATTAAGGAAAGGAAAGAAAAGGCGGAGAAATTGTTCCAAAAGACTTAAATGCAATACGCCCGAAATAAATCAACGAAATTTATTTTCAAAACTAATACTTAGAATTATTTTTTAATTTATTCAAATAATTATTCTTATTATATATCTATAAATATTAAGAAAGTCTGGGGCTAACTAATTTTACAGTGGGATCTTTTTAAATATTATAAATACTCAAATAAATAAAAATAGAATAGCTCGGTAATCCTTAAAAAACGGAGAATCATAATTTAGCGTTCGTGAATTCTTGCAATTTAACATAATATGTACCTATGTGTATTTTACATTCCTACATATCTATAATTAAATATTTCAGATGTGAAATAATATTAAATGTATCTTCCACCAGCAATTCAATATAATTGTGGCTATATACTGGTAACAAAGTATATTTTTATTTTATTATTTCCAAAATTATTTGCCGTTTTATGGTTAGTCAGTTAAGTAAAGTCAGTTTGAACATATGTACAATAATTTAATTTTAATTTAATACGTCTTCAAAAAATCAAGGAAATACAATATGAAGTAACTAAAAGTTGTTTATGATAATGATAGACTAGTTTTCTGGTGCGGGGGGTATAGGGCGGTGGGTTCCACGCCAGGTGTATCACATATTAGGGAGATAAAACTGCAGGGTAGGTGTATTATTTGTAAGCTTGTTGAGTACGTAACAACTACTTTTTTCGGCGTTACAAGAGCTTTGAAGCAGCCTCATTTTAAATGCAGCATTGGTTTGGGGCAGCTTACTGTCGGGGATATACGATATGGGGCTATTCTTGCATGACTACATTTTTACATTACAGATACGCAAGAATGTTGACCACAAGTGTGAGAATTTTTCGCAAGATGTAAATCCTTACCTGCTTACTTGTGTGTGGTTGATTGCGCTCGGCCCCCTCTAGTAATCCCTTTTTGGGTTCACTCGCTTCCCTAACCAGCTTACTGATAAGCATCCATGCAATTTTTTTCGATAACCGAATTTACATATATTCAAAGGGCCTGTAAAGTCATTGGATCTGATATCCGAGTTGATAAAGACAAATATTTTACAATATAATATAATTGATTTTCTACCTTCATTATGCTCGTGGTAGGGCATTGGTGGTCGCTGCGATAATGATGACATCGCCGCTAAAACTATTCGCCCTTATCTGCAGCATATCTGAAGGTTTCCAGAAGTGAGCCAATTGTTACAGTCCACATCCATCTATCAAGTAGGGTTTCCTGACTTATACCACAAGTCTTTATATTGAATACCCGAAGTATTTCACATTACGCATTTGTATTGTAAGAGAAAGACGTTGCTCAATATTTATTTCTTGTAAAATAGATTGCTCACAGATTTCCCAACTTTTCTCTGCACTCTTGTTGTCACAGCTTCCATGTCTCAAACCCATAAAGATACATTGGGAAGGCTAGTGTTTTAACAATCTTCGTCTTAGTCTACTCGATGTTATTAATTCGTGGGTTTCATAAATCGAATTGTGGCGAATCAAAAGTATTTAATAAAAATTTAATTATAATCATTAGAGTAAATTAAACGTTAAGTGAATGTGCATCGAAATTCTAAAAGCAGAAATTTGTGAAGCTGCTACGGATGACGCTATAACATCAGAAGACGCTACATTGCCAACATATGTGATGGAATTACAGAATTATTTTGAGAGGAAAAAATTCTGTGATAGTATAACATAACTTACTGGAGTGTTACTCTATTCTCCAACCTATATTCCTACTGCGCTTTAATAACTGGTACTTTATGGCTTCACGGTCCACTAAAAACCTTTGCCTGATGTACATCTCGGCGCCAGGTGTTACTGTCCTGGTGAGACAGAAAGACAGCAACAACATAACTCCACCTTAATCTGGGTTTGCTAAGAGGTCGCCGTTTCTTTGGGATCCTTCTGTGAGTACGGCTCACAGAACTGGATTCATACGGTCTGTGTCCTACCAGTATATACCTATTACCCTTTTAATTTTGCCACATCAACTAAATCAATGCCACTGACCTGACTGATTATGTCTTGCCGGCTCATATTTTCGGAGAAATTTTCTTGTTGAGAGAAACAAGCTCAGGGTTTAGGTATTATTGTTTCTTAGATTGAAATATTTGATTTAATGGCCATATTATAAAAATGCTGCATTAACATTTTATAAAATTTGGCCAGAAATTGCGGCGATGGCGAAAACACTTGAAATTAATTAATGTTTAATTTACACAAAAGAAAGTCACTGATCACCGACCTTACTAGCAGTATTACGTAATTCAGACTAGTTCTCACTATCGAGAGACTTCCACTTGTCTGTTGTGGGTTTATTTAGTTTTCTAGAATATTCGCACGTTTGTATCGTACTTTCGAACGCCAGGTAGGTACTCTCGTAATTTATTTTCATTGAGCACTTCGCACTAGTCGTCATTGGTTGCACTGTTACGATAAACTGTGTAACGTGTAGCGTTTATATCGCCCTTTATATAAGGGATGTCATTTAACGTTCGGATAATCATTCTGTAACACTCTAGAGTACCGGGAAATCCTCAATTATGTGTAATTATTTCTGTTTCTACAATCCCGCGAGAGTATTAAATATATTTTTGATACACGATTTCTGCGAGTAATTAGAATATTTATAAAATAATATCATGAAACGTGTAAGCTCTTGCTGTAGGTAGCTTATATCAAAATAAATTTGGTTGCGATCACCCAAACACGCACAACGCCCAATACAATGCACGCGCACCGAGAGGGAGTGAAAAATGTGAGTCAAGATTGTTTCAAAGTAACAATAAGAAAGGTTTTCATTAGAGGAGCGAAGATAAATCAAAGAGCGGCTCGCGCTCCGCGGTTCCCCGCCGCTGATTATGATTTACGGCTTTACGCGGAACATGTTTACACCGCGGACTTGTTGGGCGAACAAGCGAAAACCTTAATGGCGACCGAGATATATTCGTTACATTCTGGAAGACATTTATTTCCAAATAAAAGTCGAGAATACATACCCCGCACGGCGCACGCAGCACCGGGGCCGAATTCCGAGAACATTTTTAGTTGGATATTCTCGGGAGCCCGAGCGAACGTTGCAGATGTTTAGGTGAAAATTAATGTGATTTTTCCAGCACATTGCTGTGATCAAAACCAAAGCGTACATGTGAGTCACGCATGGTCATAGTTCTATCCGTCATCGCTCTAATAGACCAAGAGCCAGCGACCGCCAGACTTACAATTTCAAACCCGAAATATTTTCTTTGGATGTATATTATAGTAGGTAAGATGGTTTGGATATTATGACATTTGGGTTCGGGGGATTTCAACAGATAAGAGGTACAAAATAATGCGTAAGTTAAACGTAAAAATAACAAACCTGATTTTTTAATATATTCAATAACGGGACAGTACTATTCGTTTAATTATATTCATATAATTTCGTTATATGTCCGTCCGTCCATTCGTCGTAACTTCGTGTAACGTAATTTTTTTATATAAATAAATAAATACTTATTCCTTAGAAACCGACATGTAAGAGTAGCGTCATTTGTGACGGGTTACATCTGGTATACTCATATTAATCATTGTCAGACGTGTTTTCGCGGGTCATTTCTTCCTCCAGACGCTTTGAAGCTCTATAAATATTCATGTCATTTACGTTATTGTGACAAATCTGAATTTTTATATTTTATTCGGCTACTATTTAACAATATTACTTAACTGATACATTGTTAATGATTTAAACATTGTACTTACATTTTGTGCCTGTATTACTTGTTGTCTGCCAAAATCCCCCGAACTCAAATGTTATAATAAACTCCTTACCTACGTTAGTGTACATGTATAGAAAATATTACCGATGTATCACTATAAGCGATGTGAGCATACTGACCATATTTACAGACATAAAATGATAGATATTAGATGAATCAAGTATAAAGTTATACAAGAAAAATTTGTCATTGAGAAATTCGGATTATTCCACAGGATTTGTTTGAATATAGTTATTTGGGTGGCTCAGACTGAAGGACTATTTTCAGCCGTAGAGTTGACTCTGATTGGTGGAACACAGATTCGGCCAAAAGAGTAAATTAGAGGTGGGATATTACGGATGATGAATTTATAATACAGAAATGTGTAATAATTGCAGCAAAGCGTTCGCTGGAAATTGCATATTGTCAGAGAAATTGTTAACATCATTCACATCACAGCGTCACTATCCTATTAGAATTTATATCTCGGAATTTAGTCAGGTAGTATTCAGAAATATAATTATTTACGCATTTTTATCTGGGATAATCGCTAGAATACTTTTTAATTTAATGTCAATTAATTGCTCGTTTAAATTATGGAGATGTGTACAGTGAATACTTTTCACCATTTTATATAAAATACTATTAGCTTGGTGGTTTTTCAATTACTGATTATAAAAATAATAAAAAAACAATTACAAAAACATATGTCAACTTGTTAATTAAATTAGGTAATAATTATCTAAAGATATTAAACTGTGATAAATTTCACTAAAACCAACCCAAAATGCTCTGAATTCACGTGGAATATTTTATAAAATGATCTATGATGTCTATGAGTACATTTGTTGTCATTATTTTATTTTATTTAGTTGTCTATTAGTTTATGATATACAAAATAGGTGCTTGTACCCGTTGTCAACAGGTGCAATAATAGTTTTGTGGGGCTAGTGTATTTTATAATCTGACATACCTTGGCATATTGCTCATTTTTTTCATGGTATAATGACTGGAGATCAATGAAGCACAATCTTAAGGAGGCGTAGACCTACCGGATATTGAATAGCTAATAGCGATGATGATGATGAACAAATATAATGTTTTTTATTAGTATATATTAAGAAATACTTGATTTTGTCCACAAAGGGATCATCATTAATCAAGATAAATTAATTATAAATGTCTCACGGTGAGCGTTGCATTGTGTAAATTGATCACTTAATCCAGCCAAAGCAAGTCGTGAACTCTGTGGACACCCAATAAAGACTTTCATACATACTTTTTGTGTATAAATAGCTTCGTCTCTGTAAGACACTTATAAAAGTGTATTCAATAATGATTATAAATGATTTATCTTAATAAATGAATTACATATATATTAGAATATTATACCTATTGGCTTATTTAAAAAATGTACATATAATTTGGCAATAGGAAAATGCAATATTCCATAATTTTTAAGAAATATATCAGATAGATTAACAGAATAACATTCCTGAATTTGAAAAGATGTTAACCATTTTGAATTTGAATTCTTGAATTTGAAAAGATGTTAACCGTAGCTTCGTGAAGATTACAAAAATTATACCGCGTTTTATTTAAAGTGGATTACAAAATATAAGAATTGACTTCTCACAAACCATTAGTTTTGTAAAAAATCAGTCGTGTTGCTATCAAGGAAACATCTATTTTATGTCTCAATATTGAAGAAGGTCGGCTTGTGTTCCCAGGGATTGAATTGGTCGAAGACTGAAAATTTCAGCTAACTGTGATACATACTTCTAGATACATAAATATTCCGGATGTGTGGTGAGAAATGAGAGTTTAGTGAAGACGTATTCAAGTCCTTTGCTTTGTAACTAGTGCGGTGCCCACAGTGCAGGGTACTTAAGCTCTTTAATTTTGTACGTCTCCTTATAAATGGTGAACCAGTGGTCACTAGAGGTGGGTAGTTCGCGAACGAACGGGTCTTAATGAACGGATCAGTTATACTGAACTAGAGATACAGCTTCCATTTCATCTCAATCTTGTTCGCGCGAACTAGATTGAACGTCGAACGAGTGAGCTGGAGATCCAAAATATCTGGAGACGAAAAATTACGAGAATTACCAGTATATACTAGTCTTTGTACTCTCACCTGGACACCGCTTCTCCATAATTATTATTTAGATCTGAAGAATTATTACTAGAAAATCTAAACCCAGCCGAGTTTTCAGTAGTAAAGAGACTTTTAGGATTAATATTTTACATTAATTTAAGGATACCACAATAAAATCATGAATAAATAAATATTCTATGCTTTGCTATCGCTTCGGGCATACTATTCATAATATTGTTTCACAATCAAATCGTTATTTGTAAATCTTTCATTAGGTACTTATTACGTTTTTTTTTGTTCAAATGTTCTTTATTTAAATTTAAATATTAGGTAGAAATGGTATGTGGAGTTTTTCCATAAATATAAAATTTATTCATAAGCAGAATCAAACCGCAAAATCATGAAAATGAAATCCCGAAATTCTAAAAATTTTCAATGTTTTCTTCGGACTGAACTCCTTAGATATAACCATAGATCGACCCGACCACCTTCATATTTTAGAACTACAATTTTATACTGTAATTGTAACTATCCGGGTTGGTGTTACATTTATTTTTTTAATACGTACAGCGTATTAATAACGAATTATTTTATCGAGTATTCACTATTTCAATGATGACACTGATCACACATAAATTCTGGCAGTGTGGATATTAATTTATTATTGATTATTATTGAATACATCAAACAGGAGAGTGAAAAATATGTGTTATAAGAGATTTACATATTTTAGTGCAGCATGCCCGCGTTAATGAAAATGTTTGATCTCCATTAGCACGAGAATAATTTCCCTGTGAAGTAAAGAGGGCTTACCTACCGTCATCCATTGACAACAAAGACCTCAAATTAAATTATATTTATGGCCCAGAACCTCGTTAATAAAGCGTTTTGTGCACTTCTGTTTGATATTTTCTGTCACGGCGCGTAATAATACCACTTGGTTCTATTGGTCACTCACATAGTACCTATTTCACCATGAGGTTATTATGTAGTAATACCTAATATACGAGTAGGTACATAAACAATTTTTAAAAATCTTTACTGATTGTATTGACTTATTTTCATATTTTATATTATATGGGCTAATACATTATTTACAATAAAAAACATATTGTAGTAGATAAACATCAGTCAATTAATTTTTTCTTTTTTCACTCCAATTTAAACTACTTTATTCATATTCACTTTTTTGTATTGTTTTTGGAAAGCTGGCAAATATAATAAGTCCTTTGTACATCAATTGTTGATTAATATATCGATAAACACATCGATCAACGTTAATCCATGAAACAATTGGAGCTTTGTCGGTAAAACAATTATAGATTAATCAATTTTATCGATCAACACATCGATTTACGAGACTAAAAATATAATTTTCTTTAATTTAGTTCTTAAAATAATGTTGTATATATCTTATAATATGTTATATATCCACACTCATGATTTTACAAATCTTACTTTTACTTACTTTTTGATTGTATTAATGAGTATAAATTTTTTCTTTTTGTGAATTTAGTTATTATGATAATGTAGTTGTGACCATGTTACATCTACATCTACATGTTACTTCCCATCCTACAGCACAATGCAATTCCATATTCCTACCGGAATAAAAAGAGTAGAAGGAGAATAAACGATTAATTATATCCCATGATAAATGATGTTATTCGGGAACATAATTTCTTTTACCTTCACCTGAGCGACGCGGGCCATTACTTCTAGGCCCGCGGAAGATGGCTCGCGTATTTTATCATAAAATGTATTCGGCCAACAATGCGAAAATAAACAATGCCGCGGAGATTAATGAATTATATTTCCGGCAAAAACACGAGACAATTATTGCTTTTCTACGCAGGATTATTCGCCAGTCGGTTTTGCCGAGGCATTCCCAGAAGACTGTTTATTTTCTCATTCCGCAGCGAATAGCGAAGAGAATTATCTAAATTCGGTTAATTTCGATCGGGTTCTCTATTGATAAACGGGCAACATTCCGGGCTTTGAAGTTGCCAGTCCGACAACCTCCCCGGCCAACCCCGATGTTGCTCAACAAACCCATTCATCCCTCCGTTTAAGTGGTCGATCCCGGTAGTAAAACAATCTCCGAAAGGTTTATTGTAACTTGGCCCGCGCGCAGCCTTGAATACTAAACCGCGAGGTTCCAAATTGGAACAGAAAGGGGCTGTTTTTAACGGGACCTAATAACACAAATTTCTGAGGTACAAATTAAACTCGAGACCCGCTTCAAAAAGCAATTAGTTCGCGCGTATTTTCTACGAACAAAGTATTTGGTTTTGCCTGTACTCGGAAATAATTGTTTATTTTTGATTAGGTACGTAGAATTTTCGATTCATGGTTTTTAATAATTAGATATTAACGTTGTTTTATAAAATAATCCGTACTTGAATTGATTCTCCTGCATACTATCGGTCCTATTTATCAGTTTACAAGACACGTAACATATTAATGAATTATAACACCCTGTCCTGTGTTAAAATACATCGCAATTTCGGAATTATTTCTCATCGGTATGCTAGTATGACTATTTTTTTAATAGTGTATTGTAAATGGGCATTCATCCATTTCGCTCCGAGCAACGTTCAACTGAGATTCACACAATGCAAAATGATTTTTATCTGGCTTTATATAACTTTTTGTACATTTAACCATTATAAATTTTACAACTTTACAATTTACTTCAGGAAATTGACCAGATAGTATATGTAATTGTGGGAAATACATATGGACCGTAGATTTTATTACATATTTTTATTTTATTTATGGTAGTTTTATGTAAAATAAAATAATGAAAGCAAAGAAAAAATTCATGTAATCTAAAGTACAAAATTACAGGAACACAAAAATTAAAATTGATTTATGGTTACTAAAAATCACTCTAAATTGAATTTTTATATTTAGTCAAGTAACGATAGCGATTAGTTACTCCACACAGAAAAAGTACTAGGCGGAGACTGTTGCGTGGTATCGCAGCCTAGTCATTTGATTTTGTGACAATGCTGTATATATTTCATGTCGAAAATTAGCGGAGGGTTCGCGTGAATATGTTTCACACCAATAATAATTCAGTAACACCGTGAAATATCCATTGATGTACTTAAGATTACCAAATTATTATGGCGAAATGAGATGTTATTAAGATAACCAAATTATTATGTGACACGTTAACCTACGGATTTAACGCGTGGATTAAATGATCGCAGTTAGCGGAAATGACTCGTCTAAAATATCACGGCAAGAATATTAACAGTCTGTTCATGCTTTACGAGCTACTATTTTCTTTAACGACGGATTAAAATTTTATGCAAATAAAATTAAGGAATCGGATGTGGCCCGTGGCATTAATATTCATGTAAAAATGTCAGCGCTATAACACTTTGGCGGAATACGTAATCGAGTCGTGAGCTCGGGCTCCCGCTTCCTGTCAAACGTGTGAAGCGTTTTCATTTTCAAAGTGGAAACTGCTTCGCATTTTTGATTGATGGGAACCCAATAAATTTAAACAACCCTATTTTAGAGCACCTATACCTAATACGGCACAATCTTGCTACATAACTAAATACTTACTGTCACCCGATATTTCAATTCGTCGTTCCCACATGTTTTCTACATCAATAATGAAAAGTATACGAATTCCCTTCTTTTACCCCAACATTGAAAAAAAAAATTGACCTTTGAGTCAGTGTTTTAACAATGTGTTAACATCTTAGATTAAAATAATTCCCACATGAAAATGGATTAAATTAACATATTGTTTACTGTGGAGTGGGCATGCTTAACGATGAAGATGTTAATGTATGTATGTTACATGTATAAAAGGAATCCATCAGGTTCAAGTGTGAAAATTCTTTTATAGTATAATTAATAAAAATAACTTAGTTTTCACCACTTTTGTATTGAAACATGTTGATATTTTTTAATACAAAAGTGGTGAAAACTAAGTTTATTTTTATTAACTATATTAATAATATCACCACAAAATTATTTTGCTGTTTTTGAAGAAGAAGATATTACAGTAATTTCAAAGTGACTGGGTATCTAAACCGAACCCAATTTTTATTTACACAAAGATTACTTAACTGACAGTGCCATTCAAAAAATTAGTTTATCAGTATCTTAAAATAACCCTGCGATAAAAATTGTATCAATGGCCATTGAAAATAATAATTAATATCGTATAGGTACCTATATCAATACCTATGTTGATAGCATCATCGTGATATTACAGATGCAAGGGTATTCTGATGCAGAATGATTTATTTAATTTGATTGAACATAGATTAAAAGTAATGTCGTATTTCAAAACATCGCTTCCTTTTATTGCTGGAGGAGACAATTTCGTTTGGGTGTCATTCCTTTTCTTCTTAAATACAATAATGTATTTGGACGCTGAAATACAGTTAGAAGAAGAATGTCCTAGCTAGACTCCATCAACTATCTCATTCAGAGTATGATTTATTTATAAAGCATGTAGATTGCTCATGTCAATGATATTTTATACAATTTTTTCAAAATAAAATAATTCAAAGCTAACAAGCTACACTTCATTTTTGAGATTTTCTGTGACACTTTCATCGGCATCCGCTCTTCCACAAGGGATGAATTTAGATCAAACTATTCATTAGCTGCATTCTGTTTCTTCTTCTTCTTTGATGATCCAGCTTCTGGTTCTTCTTTTTGTTATGCATCAGCCCTCGGTTGAACTTCCACTTGAGAAAGCTGCATTCAGCTTAAAGGTAGGTAATTTTCTCATCATTTTCTCACCATCGGCTTCATCTGTAACTATATTCATCGGTGATTTCATCATCTTCCGGAGGAAACACTAAAATGTCTCCCGGGTCCCCTTCTTTCTCTAATTCCACTAATATCTTAATCAAATCAGCCTGCAATAACCACTATAAAATACTTTGAAAGCATACATTTAGTTGATATTATGCACGGTGACACCTAATGTTCACGACGGCATACGATCCGCGTAACTTCATAGTAGTTATATTAATAACCATAAAGTAAGAAGAACATTTCCAAAACAGAAATACGATATCAATAAGAATATCTTGGTACCTACACTATCGGCATTTTTAAAGCTTCGTGAAATTTCGCGAACCTCGCGAAAAAAAGCAGCTATGCATCTGTAATTTTGACAGTTGATGTGTCTATCAAGATTGCCGAGAAAAATCTTAACAAATTGAAATATATACGCATTCAAGATATTCTACATTTATGTTAAATGTTTAATTTACTACGTAGTAAAAAATTGCTAACGTCGCTGCTCCTGGAAGTGACGCTGGGAATTAATGGGTTAATTGCACTGTATGAAAATGTGTCTACAAACTAACTATATGTTTGTTGCAGAGCTCATTGTTTACGTAAATTTATTGTAGTCGTGAAGTGCCATCATGAAATGTCGTCATGAAGCTATAAACAATATGCAGGAATGTTTACTTGATGAAATGTTTTATTTAAACCCGCGAAGACTTCGATGCCTTTTTCATGTATTTAAATTTGTAGGTTTCGCTTGGTATTGAAATAAATTCTTTGTCATTCGAAAATGCATTTGGATACAGCACACGAAGAGAATAATATGGACAAAGGCGCGGCAGTCTGATTACTGGGTGGATTAAAAAACAGTGTATTCTGCCGCTCGCGTGAAATTTATACACCGCGTTAAAAACGTAATCGTCGAACCGAAAAGAAATATTAACGTGGGTTAAATCGTATAGGGTCACGATAATACGATATCGGTTCGTAGCGAAAGCTTTCCCATACATCATCTCAGCATGCGGGCCGCTTGTTAAAAATAATTATTAGTTATGCCGCATCGTAAATATTAAAATTATAAAAGAGATTTACATCAATCTTTTTTCTATTTACATAATTACGGATCATGTTACCGTGAAGATATAAACGTTGCGTTCCCCCTTAAGTTATGCCGTACATATGTGTGTAGTGCAGTGTCGGCTGAGTTTGTTAGCTGTTCCTCTTAGGGCATAAGTAGTCTTAAATGTGTATATAATACATCGCTCAACAGTACTTTAATTTACCAACAAACATTCAATATCATCGAAAGTTATTAAGATCAACTAGCTGTAACCTAAAAATGAAGGAACATTGGTTCGCATCTTTTATAAGTCCTATATTATGTACCTAGTGTATTTCTGGCGGGTCACGCACAAGCCGTGCTGGCAATGTCGCTAGGTTGCCGCTTTCGGGTTTACTCACCCGGGATTCGAGCCCCTTCTCCAGCCGTTTAATTTCGTTTTTCGTCGAAATTACGGACGTTACATGAACTTATGGACGTAAAGACACTCGGACAGACAGCGAAATTATTATATCAAAATACCTACCATTCGAACTTTTTAACCAAACTTTTTTATAATTATCTACTTTTTTCTATGTACCTGTTGATGTTTGAAATCAGAAAATAAGTGAATTAGTAATAATGATAAATAAATTCAGTTATTTATATAATTTTGATCAAAGTGTTCTGTCACAAAATACATCACATTTACCAAGAGTATAATCCGAAAACGTTAATAATGAACAACGATTCAGTAACAAATAATTCAAGTATATATTTTCACATGTGAAATAAAATACAAGAGCATAACCTAGCGTAAATTATATTTGTATAATATTATCTACAACTTTTAAATATCTTTGTTGAAATTTTAATTTTTTTAAAGTGAGTAAAGAAAAAAAATATTGTGCGGAAAATTCATTACGATCAATTATAAATAATTTTTATTTATTTATTATTTTTTTATTTTTAGCGAAATTTAAAATAAATTAAATTTAATGAATATTGATTATTATTGCTGAAATTTAATATAAATAACTTATAAAAAAATTAACCTTGTTACCTCCACGTGAGTTTAATAATATTTATATATTTTTTTCACTATTTATTTTTCGAATCTCTCATCAGCAGTTGAAGTATCAAGACTACTTTTAAATATAGAATTTATACGTTGATTCTGTTCAAATATAGATAGTTAAGTTCAAATAAAAATAATAAATATAAATAATATTAGGTGCCTACTGAAAAAATGAGCCGAAGTTACTGGTGTAAGGGTGACTACTTAAGTACTGAAAAAATACATAAAAATATTATTAAAGTCACGTATCAAAATATCAAAGTAGAGGTAATACGGTTAATATTTAATGATCATCATGAATAATCTCTACCCATCCATCAATAATAGAAAATAATTATTTTAAAAATGCTCAATAGTATATACCTACATAAGTACTCGTAAATAGCTGAAAATATTTTTAAATCATTTTTTAAGTTTAATACGTGTCATTAAATCTTAATTTTCTTTAGCGGTCTCTTGTTGTGAAGATGACATCTGCAATAGTTTGTGTACGTGGCTGAGGAGCCTTATCTTTAACTGCACACTCTTCTATGTGTTGTGTAGGTACATCCTCTGGGCAGGGAGATTCGTTATTTTCTATCATTTTTCAATGATTATGGTAGCCCTCTTCCATTCACATAAATACTTCGCAATATACGGTTACGGTTGCCAGCATCAATGCCACTTTTTCTCAGACTCATCTGTCTGTCTTCTTTTGTCGAGAGATAGCCACGCGAAAATAACATGATTTTATCATCCAGATGCTAGGATCGTTGTTTGTGAGCTGGAAATATTTGCCTCCTCGGGATGCTGTAACTAAAATCTTCATCAAGCCCTGTTGTGGTAATTCTCTAGATATTTTAGGTTGCGGTAGTTCACAACCCGTGATTCGCAGACGTAATATACTAGTGCGGGCAACACGCGGTAGACTTAACACTTCGGTGCTTTTGCACAGTTTGTGGTTGTCAGACACACGTGATAGTAGTTTGCTAAATGCGCGGCATACTCTTCGCATCCTGTTCTTGATTCCTACAGAAATGTTAGCTAGCCAGCTACCTAGGTAGGAGAAACATTCCACTTTGTCGAAGGGCTGTCCCATTGTAGTAATAATTTGGTCTTAGCGTTAGATAATATGTATTCACATTTTTAAGAAGATTCGACACAATAAAATGACTCGGGGTGGAAATGGTTAGACTAACTAATTTAACTAACATCGGACAGACTCCTCGCGGGCGTAGGCAGAGGGGATGGCCTCATCAATATATTGTGATGCAAGGTTATCGATTATTGGGGCATTAACAGGGCCTGATAAATGGATCAGGAAATTATGATTTGTTTTCATATATATATATAATTTTTTCTGTCTGAGAAGTGTTGTAATTCCTTTATGAAATTTCTGGTGATATAAGCGCCGTCTCCGAATCATGTCAGGGCCTACGTCAGTGAGACAGTCTCAAACATTCAGAGAAGTGGATTAATTTTGAACTGAATAAATATATAAATTATTCCACCTGAAACCACGGGAACCGAAATATTTTCCCCATTGAAAGAAATGACAGATGCCGACCTAGTCAATAGAAAGTTATTATTAATTGATAGTGAAGTAACTTAGAGTTTGTGTTTACTGGGGTATTATGCCGTGTTGTTACGACCTTTCGGGAAATAAAACCTAAGAACATTCTTGATAGTGAAGTAGATAATGCGACCAGATTATTTTTATTTTCACTAACTGAAAACTGTACTATATACATGTTGAATTATTTAACTAGTACTAAAATTTAGAGAGCAGCACTACTTCTCATAATCACGCGTAAATAATAATATTTAGTAATTAATGATGTATGTTCTTGTCATCAGATATAATTAATAGCGTGATAAAATAACTAAACGTGTGTCAATGTTTACTTTGTGAAAATTGCAAAAAAATTAAATTATGTACGTTGTATTCCGATGAAGGGATTGTTGGCACCGAAAAATGTTGATCTTCAACAAATTAGTGGTTAATACAAATTGATAATTATGTTAAAAATTTAACTGTTCATGTCAGAAACAGTATTAACAGTAATTCGGTGACCACACGGCTGATAGATAATTTGGATAATGTTTAAAATGGTATTAGTGGTGGTGGTGAGCGGCAGGGGGCAGGTATTCTTGTCACTTTTAAAATGTTGGCCTAATCAATTGAAAACCTTGCGCAAATAGAGAATATAATTTATTAGCAACGTATTTATCATTTTGTTTGACTTGTATTGAAACGAAAGAATTTAAAAATCGATGTAAGTTGCTATAATGATACTGTAGTCTAAGGCTTGGATCGATATTTTTCGATATTCTCATCGAAAGATATCGATCATGTCGGAAGCCGCAGACAGCACAGCCCTGTACCTTTTTTTGGGAGAATATTCTGGAAGCATTCGCAAATATCTATAAATAGAGGGAGAGACGCGATTTTTAACACTCTCCTCGTAGACCTCCTTCATCCAGTGTTTTATAATTAGTCTTAAGTTTTTATTAAAAGTATTGTTAAAAATCTGTGTATTCGTAATTAAATAAATCTAGTAAGTATATTCCAAATTCTTCTTTTCATTCTCTGCTTCCCGAATTATATATATATATATATATATATATATATTCCAATATTTAGATACCCCAGTATTTAAATATTGGTGGTGACCCCTTAAATAAAATAAAGCCCATAAAAAACAAAAAATAAAAGAGAAACAATATTCTCCCCCCACCCATAATACTTCAACGTTATGCAAAAAAATAAGACAAGTATTGTAAAAAAGCAAACTTTGATATTGCATATCTCCATGAATATCGTAATATTTACAAATCATAATCAAGGCAGGAATCCACATGTAAATTATAGTGGACTAGCTCTGTTACACCATGTATATGTATCTACTCGTATATTCGAATTTATGTATTTTTTCGTGTATAAAATACATTTATTTATATCGCAGCTGTTGAACAATAATAAATTAGCAATAACCATATTGGTAAAAACATTGTATAGCGTTCTTAAACCTGGTGGTGTACACCTATACCGATTTTTTTTACGATGGAACCATAATTGATCACGTATACATTTTATTACAGTGGCAAATATTTCCTGTATGCCATCAATCATCGGATGAATTACATTATGGAGAGGTAAATATTTTTAGGAAGGCTTAACACATTTCTCGGGCTATCGATTTGGATCACGTGAACTAATATGGAAACATTTACCATTAATTTTTAGTTTATTTATACTCGTATTTATTTAATATACCTACTATAATAATATAATATAAAAATATATAATTGAGTGGGATCGTGTGATCAGAATTTGTTGGGTTTCTGTATGTATATTTATCTTTAAAACATGGTTTCTGAAATAATTAATTAAAAAACAATACATTGTCGACTATTCGACTTTTCATAATTTTTGATCACGCACTTCGACATTTTGAATTATTGCCCCTACTTTTTGCTTAAATCTCACAAGCTCTATATATAATCGTATTCACAGGGGGGGTATTTTTTTAGCTATATTGTAAAAGTTGTTTCTTCCCGATTGGTCTCACAGTTCATTAGTTACGGCGTCCCGATGTTAACCAAGCGCGCGGGGCACGGATAAGCGCAGGTATAGGTCTTTCCATTTAAGAAAGACAATCGAATTAGTATGTGTAAGCCGTGCGTACGAGGTACATTGTTTCGTTGTGTTGGTATTTTCTGGTATAAACATCAACACAACGAAACAATGTGCCTCGCACGCACGGCTACATAAACTAATTCGATTGTCTTTCTTGATGACATCTAAAAAATTCTGATGCAATCCAAAAAATTCTTACATCTATACTTAATGCATTGACTTTCATTGTCTTTCACCTGCGTTGTATATTTTCTAAGATACAAGCATTTAAAGTCTGACCTATTTTCGTGACATGCGCCCCGCACTTCGAACTGATTTTTGGGACGTAGGTCAAAAATTAGGTGAGATTATCAAAAACGCGTTGAAATAATGATATCAATTTCAGCTAACTACTACTATTGCTTTCTTTTAAACTTAAAACTTAAAACATAAATCTAAATAGTTTGAGTCTTTGATAAAAATAAAGGAATGACCTCAATTTAACCAAATCTTTATTTTTACTTAACCTAACTCTTCCTCTACAAGGATTTTTAATAAATGTCCCGTAATGATTGATTTTATATACTTTTATTTTTACTTTAAGTTGCACAGTATACAGAGTATAAACAATTTGATAGAACCTAGGTATAGAATAAATAACTTACAAACAAAATATGACCATCAAACTTCTTACAAATGCTCATCATATTCGTTTAGTACAATGTGACTATCCACCGTGCAGTGTATTAATGCGGCGTGATGAATATATTCTTTCTATCTTACTGATATACAACATATAGGTGACTCATATCTACTAGCAAAAACTTCGGGGAGGGAGAAAATATTCTTTACACGATGGAATGTCGAGAGCTACAGATGTACCTGTGTTACCAAAAAACACCGACCACACATCAGCAACATCAAACATTGAAACCACATTAAATATAAATAATTGCACAATAAGTACTTCCAGTATTATAAGTGGGATTAAAAAACTTGATGTAAATAAAGGGCATGGACCTGACGGAATTCCTCCACTATTTATAAAAAATTGTGTTGATGTACTATCTCTCCCCCTGTCAATCATATTTAATAAATCCATATCAGCGGGTATATTCCCACATATATGGAAGGAAAGTTTCTTAACACCGATCTTCAAAGATGGAGACAATAATGATGTAAAAAATTATAGACCCATTTGCATACAATCTTGTATACCTAAGTTATTCGAATCACTAGTCCTCGATACTATATCTCCTGTTTTAAAACAAACAATAACTCCGTACCAACACGGATTCATCTCAAATAGATCTACCCTAACAAATTTAGTTTTGTATGAAAATTACATTATTAAATCTTTTGTTAATAAAACTCAAGTAGATTCAGTTTACACGGACTTCAGTAAGGCGTTTGACAAAGTCTCACATGCTTTATTAATTGCCAAATTGGGAAAAATAGGATTTGGTGGACAAATACTTTCTTGGTTAACGAGCTATCTGAGTGAAAGAAGGCAAAGGGTAAAAATATATTCATATGTATCAGAATGTTTCCATGCTACTAGTGGTGTACCACAGGGATCGCATCTTGGACCAATACTATTTCTATTATTTGTGAATGACATTTCAACAATATTTAATGACATTGAATATTTGCTGTTTGCAGATGATCTAAAAATCTTTAAATCAGTAACCAACATTTATGACTGCAACATATTACAGCAAAACCTAAATTCTCTTTCAGTATGGTGTGAAACGAATAAATTGTACTTAAATTTAAATAAATGCAAAATTATATCATTTACTAGATTAAAATCAAAAATAAATTTTGAATACTCTCTATGTAACACCAAACTAGAAAATGTTGACTGTATTCGAGACTTAGGGGTATTATTCGACTCGAAACTTACTTTTACTAATCATATTAATGCGATAACTTGTAAGTCTCTAAAATTGCTGGGATTTATTTTAAGGACATCACGCCCATTTCAATCAATTGAAAGTATTAAAATGTTATACATGTCTCTTGTCCGGAGCCAATTAGAATATTGCTCATCAGTTTGGTCTCCATATTATAATGGGCATATAGACAGTATTGAGCGTGTCCAACGCAAATTTCTCAAATACATTAACTACAAGTTAAGCATACCAATACAAAACATAGAATACAATTACATATTGAAGAGACTAAATTTACTCACATTATATGATAGAAGAAAAATTTATGATATAGTTCTTCTTTACAAAATTGTAAACAATATGTTGGACAGCCCTGACCTTGTGGCATGTATCGAATATAATATCCCTTCCACACATAGAACGCGACAAATTGTCACATTCCATCGCAACACTTGCAATACTAACTATCAATCAAATTCTGTGATACACAGAATATTGGGAACTTGTAATGAATATGGTTGCATGATTGACATTTTCGTCGACAGTCTGGAGAAAGTAAAGTTCACACTTAAAGAGGCAATACTGCTTCGTTACTGACTTCAGCTGTTAATATGTAATGGTGGGTAATATATATTTTTCGTACACATTGCCGCTTTGTACTTTATATTTTTAATTTCTGTACACATGTTTTGGTGCTATTCCTGGTACTTTTAATAATTTGCTACTTGTAATTTATATTGTTTAATGTATGTTCCTTTTAATTTTATGATATATTTTTTTATGTAAAAGCCTATACGCATTGCTGCTCGTTACCTACTCTACAATTTTAACTTTTATACTCATGATTTGGTGCTATTCCTGAAACTTCTAATGTATGTGCTTTTTGAAATTTATTTTATACTCTTTATGTAAAAGCCTAATGGGCGTAAACAAATAAATAAATAAATAAATAAGCTATCGAAATTTCACTTTTTTTCAATATGTTTTACTTATCTTCTGTAAAACGTTGGACTATCACTACAGTAATATATATGGAATATTAAAATTTTATTCGCTTTGATACAAGGCAAATAAACTTATAGATACTTACCTACAGATATTTTTGAAAAAAAATTTTTTTCGAGTTTTTGTCATTTTATTTGATTTTTAATATTCCATATAAGTTACTATGGTGATACTGTATCAATTTACAGAAAATAGGTCAAAAATATTGAGACAAATGCGAATTTTGATGTCGCCTATCTTCGTAACTGTCGGCATGTGTAAATAATATTTTCTATTAAAAATTAAATGAAGAAGGCCCCCCTTTTTACTCCCTTTATATTAACTCGTGGCGTTTGCTTGTCTTCTTGTCTGACGGAAAAACTTTGGATCCATTTTAAACCCCTTTCCCGTGATCCAATCGAGTTGAAACTTTGCAAGTAGACTCGTGGCGACGATCAAAAAGATCTGTCAAATTTTCGTTAAAAAAAAAAAATTTTTGGATTTTTCAAATTTTGAATGGTTTTTTCATACAACTTATTAAGTTGTATGAAAATATTTCAACGCGTCTGGTAGACGCGAAACCTGATTATAGTATGATTTTGGATTTTTGGAAATTTTTTATTACTCCCTTTCTTAGCGTCGCCCGACCGAAGCCCAACGCGTAAGTTAAGCGAAAAAAAAATTTTCAACTAGTAAATGACAAAGGGAGTATAATTAAAATTTGATTTTTGTGTTTTTAATAATTTCGGATTTTTAGAAATTTTAATGGTTTTTTCAAATTGGAATCATTACAAAAGTTTGAATACTACCAGCGCCGGCGGCCCGATAACGTCACGGAATATTTAAAATTTGAATTACTCCGTCGGTAGGTATAATAGGTACTTCACTACGAATTTCGAAAATTTATGACAATTGGTTCATAAATGACAGCACAGAAATCAAATAATAAAGATATATTTTTAGAGATTTTTGACATAGATATTTGTCTAGACGTGTTTCATTTTCAATCGATCAATTATTACATAATAGTAATCTTAATTTACAAAGAAAGGGAGTAAAATAAAAAACTTGGTTTTTATGGGTTAGTTTTTTTTCCATTATCTAGCAGAACCCTGTATAATATACAAGTGTAATGCAAGATTAACATGCAACATTTAAATATAAAAGAGATAACATGTCGGATAAAAATTAAAAAGCACGCGCCCTCTCTAGTTTTAACTGACAGATGTATTATTTGAGAAAATAATCCGGATATATGTCACGTATTTTTCCATTGGACATTTAAATCAGGGTGCGTTTGCGAAAACGATGTTTCGCAGCTCTGCGCTGTCGCAAAACCGATTTTTCTATCCTTTCATCGTATTCGTGACTAACACTTTTTTCCGATCAGAGGTTGTTAATGGGTTTTACGTGTAGTGATGATTCGATATTGCTCGTTGGCCAGGCCTTTCAGAAAACTTGAAGCGATATTTTAAATAAATTTGCTTATAGCTAGACCGCATTCAAAAGAATGTGCGAACAAAATATGTGTGTTGTTACGATGCAAAAAATGAACACAAAAAAAGTTTTTCTAGTAAGTAAGTAACCTTTTTTAAAATAAAAAATATATATTTATTTGGAATATCATATTGAGGCTTGTAATACGGGTTTTCCAGGCAACTTTTCCCCGCTTTCGTCTCACCGGACAAAGCTGAGGAATAGTCTTTTGATTGTGGTTGAACTGTAGTACCGTTTACAGATTACAAAAAATAGCAATCCGGCCAATCACCAAAGTAATTGGAACATTTTCAAGTAAGAATTAAATTATTAATCATGTATTTATTATAAAAAAAAGGAACTCATAAAAACCAAATTATATCAATATTAAACCTTATAAATCTTTACTTTACTCATAATATTTTACCTTAAAGTATTCTAAAAAGTAACCCATAAAAACCAAGTTTTTATTATACTCCCTTTCTCATTTACTAGTTGAAACATATTTTTTTTCGCTTAATCTACGCGTTGGGTTTCGGTCGAGCGACGCTACTACGCTACTACGCTAATGGTTTTTTCATATAGTAAGTCATATGAAAAAAACCATTGTAATCAAGAACTTCAGCAATAACATTTAAAAATAATTTTTCAAATAATTAAAAAAACAAAAGACATTATTCATTTTGATATTTCGACATTTATAAAACATCTGTGGATGGAAAGGTTTTTCCGAAACATGTAGGTGTAAATAATAAAATATAAGTATATACATAAATAATAAAATCAATTTTGATTTTGTAATGCTTTAATAATTATTGTACAGCAAATCAAAACATTTTTTGAATATTTTTTAATTTTATTTATTGCTCATAGTGTAAATGGTAGATATTCGCCGACAACATTTCAGGCGCGGGCAACCGTTTTTAGATGTTGGATGTAAAATATTGCCACAGGCAATAGTTCCCGAGTACCGTAAAAGATGATGCATAATGCACTGTTAAGGACCCTTCACTCGGACCGCACACGTCGCCGGCTGTTGTACAATCACTCGGGCCTGCGTCCGCGCGCTCATCGTCAGCTCCCACAATGGATGACGGTTAATTAAAATTCGAACTAAAATTGTTGGCCGCGGCGAGTGTGCCGGGCTCGGTGGGTCCGCAACGTGTAATTACCGAGATAATTGATCGAGATACTGGCTGCTGGCTGCGGCCCGCCTCGCCTTACCTTTCAGCGGACATGTTCTCCCGAGACACGCGGACCCGCCCCCCGCTCTCCGCCTCTCGCCCCACACTCGAGGCTCGCACCGACCATGCGCAACATCGAAACAATCTCGCAAAAAATTAATGTTAGTGCATACTCGACCCATGCCATTGTTGCAACGAATAAGTTCACGTATATAAGCAATGATATAATATTCTGTAGATGCGTTACAAGCGTGAAATCTTGGCAACTCAAAAGTAAGGTAATTAATTGCCTTACTTGCATTCGTTGTCGAACAGAAACAGAGTATCGTACACTATTGTAAGAATGAGTATGTAATTTTAGTCACCGTGACTTTAAATTACCTGATTTTTACATGATTACTTGATTTTGTGATTTGTTGTCTCTTTCAATGCAATATTTGCTACATATGAAAGCCGGCTAGTATAGGAATAACGTGTCTATATTATAATACGTCAATGCATATAAGGATGTTCCGAATACTATAAATAATGTGAATTCGTGAATACATCTATTATGTACTATCCATATTGATACTTTGGTTATCTACGATCACAAGTACGAAGGTAATTTCCAAAAACGTGAGGTCGTGGACATATACATATTTTACGTCAAAATAATTCTCAATCATGTACACCGCAATAAAGACACATTTGAAATGGATCATAAACATAGAAAAACAAGATCGAGGAATAGGAACCTATTAAAGATACCTAAAATGTCCACAGCATTTTAGGGTAGAAGACATATTATTGGCCCCGAGATTATAACACCTTACCCAACAATTGAGGAACAATACACATAGCGGTCTCTTCAAGAGACCAAGTAAAAAATTTATTCTTGGCGAGGGTACTGAGAACATTCATAGCTTGGTTTCCCTGTCAATAAATATTGACTCCCTTATTATTATTGTCACCTCGTAGAAGAGAAAATAGTAGACTTGTTAAAAAATATCACACAAAAAACACAAATCTTATAAATAAAATACAATGTTGTTGCTTTAGAACAAGACTTTGTCCTAGTAAAGCTAAAACAAAGTATGAAAAAGGAAAATGTACAAACAATAATAATATTTAGGTATGTACATACGTCTCCCAGTTTCTAAATCATCAAATATTTAAATCTACTAAACTTTATTCTCTCTCACCTCAGAAAGAGAATCTTTAATAATCACAACTTAAGCGAGGACACCATATGTTGGTGAACAAAATTTCAGTACATTCTTGTATGCCTCTAAAAGGTGGATTCAGAAAACACATCAGATTTTAGAAAGGCACCACCAACGATGCTTAAAATTAAATGGCAGGATAATCGCACAAACGATAGCGTATTTGAAGAAGCCAAAATAACAAATATAGAAGCCATCAACATTCAGCGATAACTTCAATGGGTTGGCCACATAGTCAGAATGTCTGAAACCAGATTACTAAAAGATATTGTATACTCACAGCTCTCCAGCTTACACGGGGAAAAAAACGGTACAAAGACTATCTGAAAGCACCTTCGCGAATATTCGTCCGAACGAATTCGAATTTTCGGAATATTTCTAGTACGTGTTCAGCGCACATGCATGTCAATATCAAACTAATTTGGACAAACATTGAAAATCATTTGACACGAAAACAAGGTGAGCGAAATATTTATTTTCGTAATATTCTTCTTCCCATACTAAATACAGGAAAGTCAAAATAACTAAAGTTAACTATTGATAAACGAAAACAACTTTCTAATTGCCCACTAAAAATACATGAATGTAACACTCAGTTTTCTCACAACATCAACTGTAGCTGTCAAATTATCGAAAAAGTAGATAGTATTAAGTACCTTGGATTTTTTAAAATTTAATTTTAACATTTTTATTATTTAATATACTAAACTAATACCGCTTTAAAATAATAAATTATTTTAAAGCGGCGAAAACATGCAAAATGATATAGGTATGTATTTGTTTATAAATATTCGTAATGCATTAGATAATAAACAAATAAAAACGTATATTTCTTATTTTTAGTTCTAGCTCAGTTGATTATAAATTATTGACAAATCGGATGGGGTGGAATATCTAAAACGCTACTTCATCCATGGCAAAAAATACAAAAAGTTTTGATTAAAGTTATTAATAAAAAATCATATAGATATTCATCCGACAGACTCTTCTGAATTTAATTGACGTCAGAAAACTCTACATAAATATTTACAATTACATTTCAACGTGAATTCACGTATACCAGGACAACTTGAGGAAGAATTTCCACAAGAAAACTAATACTGACGCCTAGAATAAGAACTAGTTGTGGACAACGATATTGTTACATTTCCCTGGCACTTAAAATCTATGACATTTTTATTTTAAAAAAAAATCCGCACATTCGAAGAATCCCTGACGTATAACTAGTGGTGCTCTGGTTTCTAAAAAGGAAAAGGAAAGATTTAGAAAATTATGTTTGTATTGTGATAGACATTTGAAAAAAATTCACTGTCTCCAAACAAAACGTATTTTATTTTTAACTTTCTTTTTATTAATATATACTTATAGAAATGGTGGTTGCAATTACTAATGCCTAATATGAAAAAGTAAACTAATATAATGAAAACTCCGGTACATGCTTACGGGTTAGTGGAGGGATAATATCCCTCAAGCGCCGAAAATTGCCGTTTAAGAAAGGAATGAAGAAAGTTCATTGACTAGTACTACAGTACACCCAGATTCTTGGTATACTGTGCTAGTACCGACGAGAAATTCCATTGTCGTACAGTCATAAACGGTATGCAATTCGGTGACAATGTGGCCGATCGGTTATTCAGGTAGTAATGTTTAAAATGGTAAATATGCGGCTAACAGCATTCTTGTTTATTATCTTGTTTATTAGATGTTGGCCTATTTCGTTGATAGCAAGTTGTGCCATAAAGTCATAAACTGTATAAGCATTTTGGTTGTCATGGCTGCTGGTATATCCGTAGATAAAGTTCGATATCTTTTCATGTTAAATGAAAATTGACATAGCATTTTGTAGGGATCAGAATATTTTTCATGATTAATGTTTTTCCACCTTATTTCTGTACCTACAAATAAAATAAAAATTCCGGAAATTCTAATCCCATATAATGATATTTCTGTTTATATTTTACAACTTCAGATATAAATCTCTTTCTCTAGAAGTAAAGAGTTTCAAAAATCGTAAACACTGGTTTAGATTTTTAATTAAGTAATTTTATTTTTTATATATTTTTTTTATTTTTATTTATTTGTAACATACATAACATTAATTAATCAGTGAAGCTTAGGTACGTCTAATTAATTTTGATTAAATAAATAAGACTGATCTTATTTCAACAAATTTCATGGTTGACGTTTCCTGGGATCCAGTAAACAATAAAAAACAAAGAATTAATTTTAAATGAGTTTTTCAATTATTACAATGCTTGTACTTCTTGCTGGAGTCAAACCTTAGTTCAAGCACAGTATAGTAAAGCATACAGTATTATATCTTCATACAAACAGCCGAAACGACACCCTTCGAAATCTCGGTATACTTCGAACTGCTCAGTCGCCGCAGGGCTGCAGTGACGTACGGACGCAAGCAGGGTGAGACGCTCCCACGCATACATTTAGGTCAGTTTATGGCACCCCAAACCATAAAGGGTCAGTCAATGAGCAGCCCTGGTGCGTTTTTAACCAAGTTTAAGTACCAAGCGGCCGTAGGTATTCATTTCAAGGACACTGCCAAGATAACATACTGTATGTATTTATTATACTGTGGTTCAAGTCTAAATATAAAATCAAGCGAAACATAAAGTCGAGTTATATTGTATTTTATATTATTCAGGGCATTAAATATTTGAAGCCGTCTCTACAAAAAGGGTCTATATGCAAAAAAAAAATTCAGTAAAGAGAAAAAACACTGAAATAAATAACCACAATATAAGTTTTTTTTATTTTCTAATATTCACTTGCCAATTATGGACATTCATTTTACGTTTTTTTTGTTTATTCATGTTCTTAAGCAATCACGGTGACGTCGTCAAATTGTCATATTTGTTACTACCAGATGAAATATAGACCCTTTTCTACGTTAGTTTACTTTTGGGGTCGAATTTCGGCAAGATTGAGTTGAAGTTATGGGAAATAAAGTAACGCACGTGGTGCATTCCGTCATGTAGAGTCTAGACCATTGATTGTAGACCATTTTAAAATAATAAATTTTTACTGACTTTGTGACCTGATGCACTATATTGATCGTTTTTACAGGGACACCTGCATTTGATAGAACATTGGGAAGAATGAATAATTTGCAATATAAAAGGTTATCGAATCTCTTAAAAATGCTCATCAAATGTGTTGACTATATTCTGAAGTTTATTATTTATTTATATTCATTAGTAGCCTTTAAATATTCCCAATATAAATATTTTAAGTTTGTCCAAATTTTTCAGAACACTACTGGATTTTTGTCACAGGGACATCATTAATCAAGATATATTATAGATGCGTCACAGAGACGAAATTATATTTTATGGCAAATTATGAATTCCTTACTAGATTACTATACTAAATTATTATTCTGAAAAATTTGGACAAGTTCAAAATATTCCGAATGAAAATACTGGTCTAAAAAGGATATTGCTAAAAAATTCCTATCATAAAAAATAGATATCTCATTAGTGACATCTGTGGTTATTTAAGGGGAATGAAAAAACTTTGGATGCCGGTCGCCCTAATGATTATTGCAAACACATATACGAAACAATTTGTAAAATTTAAATATATACAACTTCCAATAATTTGATAGATGTGGTATTCAATCATGCGGGAATATGTCATCATGGAAATGGTGAACGTTACCTTGTGTAAAGTGATCACTTAAACCAGCCGTACGATAGGTCGTAAGCTCTATGAACACTCAGAGACTTCCATACCTACCTACTTTCCCATAAAATATAATTGTGCATTGGTAATGGTATATGAAATATGCAAAAAATAAATTAAACAGAAATTTTGCGATGTGCTATTATTAACTAATTAACTTGCCATCATAGAGGGGATAAATAGTTACACTATCCTGTTTTGATACACAAATCTCGACTAATCCGCATTCATACAACTTCACAAGCAAGCTTGAATCTGTTTTCTGTTTCTGGTGCCATCAACACTCGCGTCGCAGACACTTCTTACAATTCTCTCCTCATTTACTCGCACACGACCAAATATATATTTAAAATTTTTAACTCCACAATAGGCGAAGAGGTAATTACTGTACTTAAAATACATCACAAAATGAGCCGAGATCGAGAAAGTCACACACATGTAGATATATTGACCTCGAACCCCCGCATTGATAGAATTTTTTTTCCACGATTTAATTGACATTTTTAATTTATATCTTTTAATTGATTTTCAATTGCTCAGAGGGCTTTTTTGTGTTTACATTTAACTTTTTTCTACATTTAGTTTCTCAATATTCTGCAATGTAGTGATAATTGATATCAACTGTCTGATTTTGTTTGTATCACAAACTTGATTTTTCCAAAACTTGTTGTGTACTTAATGTACTGTGTACTGTATAGTTTTGCACTGTTTTATTCGTTTATAAAATTTATTCCTTTTTCATATTTTCTGTTAACCAAAGTTTCCTTTTTTTTTTACTTTTTTTTTCTGTGTATGTATAAAATAAAATAAACATATTTAGGTTGATATATAAAAGCACAATACAAAATATAAATATAGCAATGCAGAAATAATTATAACAAATATAATTATTATTCGATAGATATTACTTTATTGACAGAATAGTGAATTTTTATAGCATCCTATCTCATAAAAAAATCCTGAACTGCATTTATCAACTTGAATTCGATAAGAACGTATTAGCCGATTGTATACATAGGTATTTAAAAAAAGTTTTTTGTTAAAAAAACACATTTTTTGTGTAACTGTTCACCACATTTTCACTTCTGCGGTCAAGAGCCGAAATCCCTAATGTGGATCGTATTGTGCCACGACGGCTCCTATTGTGCACGGAGTCTAGCACCCTCGGGCGCTTGCGCGGGCGGCAGCATTTACAATTACCTAAGAAGATCCTCGAACAATGCATTGCAGCGGAGGTCTCAATTCTGCGCAGGGAACAGAGAAGCGCTCGTAATCGGGGATTATTATTGTTCTGGCCTATCTCGGCTCCTCTGCAGTCTCCGTATTGTAAAATAGCCGATAGCCTCCCTTCTGGAACCTGCAAGGTATCGGCGCAAGGGACAAGTTACGCCCTTGTACCGCAACTGCAAAAACCAGCGCTTGTCTAACTTCGGAGGTTTGGCAGTATATTTTAGCACAAACTTTTACATTTAATTTCTTTATTTTTTATAACCAATGAATCTAGGCTCTCAATGCAAAGTAAAATTTCAGCTAAATTTAATTTTAGCAAAAAATATTATAAATCGTCGCCGTTTTAGTACATTCTGAGATAAACGAATGAAACTGTTTTAAAAATAATTGCACAGACTAGATTTATAAAAAATATTTTAAATTACTAGGCAGACTTGCCAGATGAACGGCAATGTTTATTTTAGTATATCTCTATTATTTATATGAAAAATTGACAAATTGATTTATACATCTGAGAATGTATTAAACGGCACATAGGCTTAATTATATATACAGAGACGAAATACCAATATTCAAGCGTCATTTTCCTAAAAAATTCATCTCAAGAACACTTTAGGAAACAACTGAATACCAGAATTAAATAAGGCACGTGTCAGAAAATAAAAATAAAAAGTAAATATGTAGAAATGCTGTAGGTACGTGCCATCACCAATATCCTAAATACATACCGGAGTGCCACAAAAATTATTTGTGGCTACACGATTAGAACCAAGTCCTATACACCGGTTGTGTTTTATCTATGAAAGGTCCTAAGCGCCACTCATTATCTATAATGATAATATAATAAATATAATAATTTCGGTGTCTGTCTGTCTGTCCGTCTGTCGGTCCGTAAATTCGTAAGTTGCTGGAATTAAAACTTTTGATAATTAGAGTGTGACACGCAATCAGCGCGCGGCTAATGTTGTGCGGTCACGCAAGGGTTTTTATTATGTTTCGTATCATTTGGTGTTTTTTCTATCAAAATTTATGCCAAATCAGTCAAACGTGCCTGATAATTTGCACTTACGAGTTCTCCCGATAACTTTGAAACTGAAAAAAAAAACATATGAGATGAGATGAATACATGAGTGTGTGTAGATTCGAACAGAAATAAAGTCCTGTTTCCTCTGTAATTTTTTTACAACAATTTGTCTACAAATGTGAGGGGTGAGAGCAGATCAACTATTCGCGGCATTCTTAAAACAGGAAAATGAAATGTTTATACCCCAATATTGCATGCATTGAATGAAGACGAAGCCGATCGAAGAATGCAGCATTGTGAGAGGCTTCGACTGATGGTACGTGGTGATTTGAAGTTTTACCTGTGGGGGACCCTAAAGCCGCACTTCGAAAATAAATTGAAACGGCATACATATCAGTCTCATTGGACACTGTGGCCAACGGTTTTAAAAAATATTTCTCCATTAGATGTCACGGTTTTCACTCTGACCACATGTTGTAAATGTCAATGAATATCATGAATGAATGAATATCATACACATATTTATATTTATATTTATATTTATATTTATATTT